>DWNR01002862.1:0-12452 GCA_018250455.1 Polygonus leo
ACGGACGCGAGCCGCGCCGCGCCGCGCACCACGCCCGCGTTGCCCCACTCGCCGCGCAGCGAGCGCTCGCCCCGCGAATACGAGTACGTCATTGAGGATATTGCCCCAACAGTACGAATACGGCATCGTGGATATCGCGGTTTATCAGATATATAGTCATACAAACATACTTTCAAACTGCTCACAGGGTCTGAGACACTCTTTTCTTTCTTTCTTTCTTCACAAGCAATCCATACGAAATTACGGTTGACAAGTGTGACGAACGTATGGCGCGAACGAGTCTAGAGACAAATTCTATCCTTAACCCAATTCTAACGAATATAAATTGCTATCACTTTCTCTGTTTGACAGTATTAGTACATTCTGGTCCAAATCGTACTCGTTTATATCTTCACTTTATACTTTATATTGAGTATACAAAACAATTATATATCAAGCACACCTAACTAATAACCGAAAGTAACACACGTAGCTGACCTCTCAATGCTGACAACGAACTCCGGCAAACGCGAACACAAATTAACCTCCTAACGCTATAGACGAGCTCGAGCAGAGACAAGCATTAGTCAAGTAACAAAAGGAACACAAGCTTTGAGACTAACCTCCTGGCAGCTCTTAACGCTGTCCGCAAGCTCGGGCATCGCGGCGCACAGGCGCGCGGCGGCGCACGCGCAGCTGACGGACGCGAGCCGCGCCGCGCCGCGCACCACGCCCGCGTTGCCCCACTCGCCGCGCAGCGAGCGCTCGCCCCGCGAGTACGAGTACGTCATTGAGGATATCGCGCGCTGCCACTCCTGGAATTTGGGCTTGGTTCTTAATGTTGATGATGAGGCAGGATATAAATTTCAGATGAATAAAGTAGGATCGATTAAGTGAGAAATCTGAATAGTTGTCTTGATAACTACAAATCTTACGATACGATGTATATCTGACGATATAGAAATTAAAGAAAGATGATTGAATTTGAATTGAATAAGAAAAGTTTTGAATAGTTGTTTCGATAACTACAATTTAAAAAATACATATCTTACGATTAAGATCAATCTTACGATTGTACGAATTGTTAAGTGTTGTACTGATTGTGAAGTTCTGTAATGTGGCTTTAACGAATTATAAAAGTAATAGGTATGTTTGTAAGATTCATCTAGGTAACAGAATTACTGAATAAGGATTTTATAAAACTTGATTTATATTAAACTCTAAAACTAGATGAATTAAAATAATATTCAACATAGTAGGTAATGCAAATGTTAAATTTAATAAGAAATTAAAAGGGAGAATACATAGTGAAAGGGTTCTAGTTGAAAAACATATTCATATAGAAAATGCGAGTGTTGGATCGAAGTTGGAGATAATATATAAGTAAAATTCGTAATGGAAATATTGAAATGAATTTCATTTCGTGTAAAAACTACACTTCATGCATTTTGAAATAAAAGATGATATTGTTCGTCGTAAAACAAACAGTTAACATGCATGCATATATGAAGTAATAATTTCGTTTTCATCAACGTTTTTAACATTTTGGTTGTAGATACTTTGATAAATGTGATTGAATCGTGTAATGTGCATGATGAAGATGTGTGCAATTTGTGGGTGTAAATAAGACAAATCTATTGAATAGAAAGACAATTAATTACCATAATAAGAAACTTAGTCTTTGAACTTTAAATCTAACTACGTAAAAATAATAAACTGGTCCTAAATATATAAAACTACTTGGACTCAATTGAAATATTTTCCATAATTATCATATTTAAATGCTGGAGAGATTAATGGATATATTGAATTTATTAATATTAAATAAACCCTAGTTTTTTTCATTTTTGTACGGAACTAAAGTCCTCATAAATAGAATATCGTCCATAACCATTATTAGATTGATGATGATTATTATCATAATTAGTTAAAATTAGTGACTCGTCTAAGTCTAATGCTGTTATAACATAAATTTTAGTCACAAATGATGAAATAGTTGAAATACATAATAACAGATACTCACCTCAGTATCAGTCTTAGCGTCAGCGTCTCCTATAGATCTAATGAGTTCTTTCGATATTGCCATTAAGAGATAGTTTGTGATTTTCGATTTGGTTTCCGTCGTCACTTCACCCTTCGCGGGCATTATTTCCTTGCACAACCTCGTCAGATCTTCGTCGACTGTGTTATGGATTCTGTCGAACAGGTCGTCGATGAGTTGGCTGACTAGTTGGTTCCTCATCGACGGACACGAACAACGGGTCTCCGAAGTAATGTAGCTCATGCTGTGGTGCATTCTGCTGTAATCAGTCTTCTTTGGTACAGCCGTGTATATAGAATAACCTTCGTCCACATATTCAGTTCTTTCTGGCTTTAAGTCTATTCGAGACGCGTGGTAAGACTGCCTCATGGTTTCGCTCCTCAACTCTTCTAGTTCCTCCGTTTTTATCGACAGCTCGTGACTGATCGTCTTCAGTTTCTCGTCACATTTCCTTTTGCACTGCGTTAAAGCCTTCTGCGTCAAAGCTAGCTGCTTTTCCAGAGATTCGACCTGAGAACACACGCCGTCTTAGAACTTCACGAGGACGCTCCATGCAAAGTGCACGCCACTACCAGGCACATTTCTTTAAGAAACTACCTGTTTTCTAAAATCCAAACATGCATTTCAAAACCAAGTGTTGGAACCGTGGTACATGCAAACATGCAGGTGAGTATAAGCGGATGTGAAGCGATATTGATATAAAATTTTTAAACGGTTTCATTAAAATTATAAATAAATCTGACAAGAACCCACTGATAAGTTCACACGGATATAAAAACAACGGAACGAAATTCCTAATTCTATAAAAATAAATAAATTCATAATAAATAAATAATAAGCCGGGAAGCTTATATAAACGCCTGGAAGCTTATATATATTATAATACATATCTAATAAATGTAATAAAAAAGTTTAAATATTTTATATCAACAATTAAAAGCGCTATAATACTATAAATAAAATATGCCAAACTACAACACATATAAGCGACTACTTACTTGCCTCACACTACACAGAAACCCACTACGCTACCTCTCTATATTTCAATAGTAATTGCATACGACACATCATCATATTATAAGTATTGCCTACTTCAAAAAACTTTACTCCAAGTAGTGTAAATGTTTGTAAATAAGCTTTCCTGGTGCTTTCCTGTATTGTAGGTAAAGCCCACCTCGACTTTCATCGTGCAAAAAGCATGCAATAAAAATTAAACGCCAAGTCTTAGTATATGGGTACTAATATTCTATATCTTACTTAAACTTCTAATAGTAATATTTACAATTTTCCATTCATCTACTTCTAATTCTAATTCGTTCGTACTTCCCTAAGAAAGTATTCAAGCATTTTAATGATTATATAAAATAATACTTTATGTATTATAAGATTTAAAAGACATTTGGTAAATTTTCTATAACTATATAACACCATAAAAATAATTAATTTAAACATCAATTTAAATCCTCACGATCTTTAAGAAACGAGGCGCTTCAACAGAATGTAATATAGGACTAAGGTTTGCTATCCAAAAAATCGCATCTGGCATTCCGACGGGTCTGGTAACAATATACCGGTTATGTTGTCTGAGTGAATAATATCAAGTATAAAATATTTCAAATTTATTCCTTAGCTAGTGTACCTTGAAGTTACGAGTAGTGTACTGTTCCTATCGAATATTCCACTAAAATTTTGCTTCTCTTTTTTTAACACTAGTAATACACTACTAATATTTTCCTATTCCTTTATATTTTCAAATAACATCACCACATTCCACATTACATTTTGATACATACCTCCTCCTTCAGTTCGCTATTAGTGACTTCCATCTCCTGGTTGTTCTTGCAGGCTCGCGTCAACTCTTTCCTAATAACCTCCAGGTCACCCATGAAGCTCACTTCGGTTTTCTTGGACAACTCCCGATGGCTCTGCAGGTCATCGTCCAGTTGCTTATTCATCTTGCGGAGTTGCTCAATTTCTTTCTGAAAATAAATATATGTTTCGTTTATTTAATTTACCTTTTATTATTTTTAATGACCATTATTTTTATAGACTTGGTTTTGAACATATGCCTAATGTTCAAAGCCAGTCTAATCTCGTACACTTTCCTTACAAATTATACTGTTAAAAAAATCTGAATATATAGTTCTAGACTTGTGGAGAAGGCTAGAGAAGAAGGGAGACTAGAAAACAAAATAATGTAGCCCGTGACGACGGGCTAAATTAAAACGATTAAAAATGAATAAAAATAGTATTTACTAAAAAAAAAATTACTTATTTTATTTCTCATAATTGTTCTACCACAATTAAAATTAAACTTACTTTGAACTTAGCATCAAGCGCTTTAAACGCTGCTTCAGATTTCTTAGCCTCAGCATCGGCTTTTCCAAACATCGCGACCAAATTGCTATTCTGCGCTTTTAGCGTTCCAGTGTCCCTCTCAGCTTTCTCCAGGGCTATCCGCATACCAGATTCTGATTCTTCTACTTCTCTCAGTTTCTTCTTTAGCGGCTCGATGCACTTCTTCCATTGATCACGCTCTGATTCTAACTTCTTCACCTGTAAGATTTATCATTTACGTCATCATGCACACATCAACAAGCATTTAGATTGCTTAACAAATTAGTTTTATGTGTATTCTCCGCCTACTTTTTATTAATATAGACAAGTGCTTGCATAATTTTATTATAATACAAGCTGTGCCCGCGGCTCCGCCCGCTATCCCTCCTTTTAGGCGTTGAATTTTTATGGCCTAAAATCAGGCCGGGGGTCTTCTCGACAAATTAGTCCAGTTTGCATCAAAATCCGTTCAGCCATTTTCACGTGATGCGCGGTCAAATAAACAGACAAACAGACAAACAGACAAAAAATTTAAAAACTGTTGGAACGTGTTCTGTTATGGATTCTAAGTATCCCCAGACAATTTTTTTTCCGAATATCTTCCATGTACAGACTTTCGACCCTCTTTAGCTTTATTATATGTATAGATTTTTTTTTTACATTTCAATATTGTTACAAATATCCACATGTTATTCTATGGATTATTGCAAATGTCCACTAACGGCAACAGTAAAATGAACTGTAACATACTCGTTTTCTACTGTCGTTTTATCTTAAACAAATATTATCTGTACTAAATCTAGACCAGACTCATTAAATGCTGCTATTGTTCGCCTATACTTCTTAACGTTTTCAATATCTTACCTTTCCTTTCAACTGCGTCTCTGTGGCCTGCGACTCCTCAATCTTCTTCTTGTACCCGCCTTCCATTTCTGCCCACATGTCGTCTGCTTGCGTCAGCATCTCTAGATAGGCAGTTTCACGCCTCTCCAACTCAGCGATACGACTCTTCAGCTCTTGTTCGCTCTGGACTAAGGCACGGAGTTTGGTGGCTATTGATGGATCTGCGGGTAACTGGAATAAAAGTATTGTAAATGTAATTCCGCTTGTTTTAGTAAATTGTTATTATGTAATGATTCTTGAAATTGCCACTATAGTTCAATGTAGAGATGTTGAAATTTACGCAATAAAAATATAAACGCTTAATTCTTTCAAAGTGTATATGCAGCATATTTTCAAAAATAGGAATTTATATAGATGTTTAACGTAAAAAATCTATTTGCAATATTTGCGTACTTAATTTTAGGTTTGGATCATTTTATTATGATCTAAAATTGAGTACCAATGAACATGTAATTTATATAACAGCTTTGACGCAAAAAAAAATCTACGTGTAGTTATTTGTCGACACACCGTCAAGCGCTAGTTACGAAAATCATTATAATCGACGTATAATAATTTATAATTGTCATGCATAACGGAACATCACGTTCTATTTAATAATTTACATAACTATTGTTTATTGTTGACATTACACTATTTGCGAAGGCATCAACAAAAAATATAGGTCGCAGAAACCGCGTAGTTGAATGAGATTTTATCGAAGAAATCTGTCATGGTTAGCGATTTTCGGTGCTACACGCGGAATCCTTATACGGTCTAATTGGCGTGTTATTTAAACAATGAGTTTGCTAACTTGAACGGATGTTTTAGTGATGTTTTGAGTGTATTTTTCTATAGTAATATATAATTGTTATTTTGTACAATCTTTTTTTGTTTGATTAAACGCTTTTACTTTTGTTACTGTCCGATTGTCTTTTTATTTATATAGTAAGATTGTACTTTGTTTTTTTTTCTGAAATAATGCAAAATTCCTATAAGGTTAATATAAGTTTAATTAGGAAGCAAATTGGCGGGAAACATAATTTTTAAAATGTCATGGATAATTTCGGCAATCAATGCATCTTTACGGTCTGGTGCCATCGTCATTTTTAAAGAAAGCGTAGTTATGTTCATGGAAGATAGACGTATGTTTAGCATATTATAATCATTGCTTTAACAGATTAGATTAATTTACAAGCAAATGTCTTGAATATTTTATTTATCAAAATAAATAGCAACATAGCTAATTTCTCCTTGATAATTATGACTGAACCTAATTTTCTATCTACAACAATCTACACTTATACCATAAAAATTGATATCTATATTGATTTATATATGTACCTATAACAAGTGGCTCTGAAACATTATCAAAGGTCAATAAATATACAAAATAATTTAAACAAATTTACTAAAAAACAACAAACCAACCTTTTCTTGATCTTTCTCTTGTCTAATCTTCTGCTCAAGTTCTACAATTTTCTCTTCTATCTTCTCTTTTTTCACTTCTGCACCGCACATCGTCGCAGCCACTTGTCTTCTAGCAGTTTCCAGTTCCTCCTCAAGTTGTTTAACCTTTGCTTCCAAATTCTTCTTTACTTGTGTCGCCTGCCTTTCTATTTGTTGCTTCTCTGATAACAATCTATAAAGGAAATTAGTCCATTTTAGTATCTTATTTAAATATAACATTACAATTTCTACATTTATTAGATAGAGTATTATGTAAGTGCATTTTGCATAAGTCATTTAGTGTTTCATTTATTAAATTTTATTATAATTATAAAAATTCTTAGTATAGTTTACATAATGATGACACAGATTCACGTAATTTACGATGCATTGTATTATATATCTTATCTCGTAATTGCAAACTAAATTCTTATAATAAACGTGAAATTAAAATTAGCTTTCTACTGCACCATGATTTCTTCAATGTAATAGAACTCATTAATTCATTTTAGAATCATAAATTAGAGACAGTAGCTGATAAAGATATAGCATTGAGGATGAAAACATTTTTGATATATTTACAAATAAGTAATGCAATAGTTTCGTTAAAACTGGTTTTATTAAGTATCAAGAATTAAATTTGGAGTTTCATGTATATCACATATTTTATTTGTACAGTGTTTTGTTAAATGTCTCATCCTGTACAATTTTCCAATCATCAAAACATATTATTCAATATACGTAGATACTTTTACAGAGATTGGATTTACAGTTTCTCTTATAATACTTTAACAAATTAATTCCTGAGTTTCTTATACTTACTTAGTAACCTGTTGTTGTAGAGCTTTGACGTTGGGTGCTTGGGAGGCATTCATATCGTTCCACGCTACTAAGGCATTACATCCTCCACTACTTTTCGCGTGCCTGGCATAAGCAATGGCAGATTTTGTATCTTGACCGAACGGGCCCATGCGTGTGAGTAGAATACGCTGAAAATATTTTTACTATGAAATTATAGGTTCCAAAGAATTATAATTAACTAATTAATTAATAGTCTTTAAGAGTCTTAAAGTAATAGAAAAAATTAAAGCTGTAATTATAATATAATAAAGATAGGAAAGAATAAAGAGACTAACATAAGAAATAACATAAGAATTCTATAAAATATTTATGTGTAAAATGAAAACCAAAACAACAGTGCAACATCTTTGAAAATGAATATCTTATGTTTAATTTAAAATATATGGTCTTATTCATAGAAGTTGATTGTTGCAACAATTAACGACAATTACTAGTATGTTTTTAATAATAAACGAAGAAGAAGACTCATTTAATGAAATAGAAAAGATTTTTCTTTTAATTTTAATATAGTTTTTAAAGTGTTATTACCTGTCCACCAGGCGAAAACTGAGCACCTAGAGCCTGCATAACATTCCATACTATAAGAGCTGGTACAGCCTTCTCTAAACCATTAAGCCTCCCAAGCAGTTCATTCTGAAACAAGAGGTGCAAGATTTAAAAACATATTTTGACATAACGTATTTTTCTAAAAAAGTCCAAAATGTTGTAAGCATATTTGTTTTGTTGCCATAAAAATAAACTTTATATTATTACTTTTATCATCATCCAATTCCTTTTTTTTTGAGATTTGAATAATTACATTTTTACCTCTAGTTGTTTACCGTAGAACTAATCTGCTATTGAACAAATATTTAGTTTATGAAAATCTTACCTCCTTAGCTTTCAACGCGCTTTCCCTATTATTAAGCTCAGCCATAAGCCTTTCGGCCTGCGCCCTAGAACATTCCCTCTGCTCCGTCATGTCTCTTAGTTGCGCCGTACAAAGCTCATAGTCCATTTCAAGCCTGTCAAAGATCAATCGTTTCTGTTTATGTAAGGAAGGACTAACTTTTTGAGAATGGTAATTTTAAGTAGCCTCGTGTTAATGATTTTTCTGAATTTTCGAATAATTTTCATATATATTTAAATTATTATCATAATCAGAAAACTACAGTAAAGGCTAAGTTGTTTCAATTGAAAATGCCCTGATTTGGATGCGTCATCGATTAACATGTTTTTTTTTATTATTAGAAAACTTGTGTAATAAGCCATAATATAGTGTGTAATATGAAATAAAACATAATACATACTGCTGCCAATGTAAACGGGTATCATTTTCGATTTCTTCCAATTCACAACAGTCCTCTTCTAGCCTCTCGTACTTGTCTTGAAGTTCTGTGAGTTGCGATTCTAGCTCCTAAAAAGACAAATCCAACAATAAAATAAGTTATGCAATAGATATTTTATAAACACAAGAATATATTTACTCGACGTACTTGTATTCGATTTTCAAGCAGAAACTCCTTTTGCAATCTCTGTGCTAACTTCGCTTCCTTAACGTCTTGAGCCGCTTCGTATATCGATACTTTTCCCTCCAAAAACTTGAGCCTCCTCTCGTAATACTGTTTGTGCTTCTTGCCCAACTTAACGCAACTGCATTCTAAGCCCTCACTATCGTCCTTCGTACTAAGCGTCCTATTTCTAACACCTTGCCTCTCTAACTTCTCTCTTATACTATTCAGTCGTTGTATTTCGGTGTTCAGCTCACCGGTGCATTCAAAACTGTCGTTGACGTCAGTTTGAGTGCTCTTAGACTCTGTCTCTATGCCTTCGAAGATTCCACTCTCCTGCAAAACATTATTTGGTTTCCTCTCTTCGCTACATAGACTTTCGAGTGATTCACATTTGTATCCTTTTTGCTGGTACGGTGTAACAGTTGCGATCGCTTTTTGTGTTTTGTGCGATAGGATATCGGTGTCGGATTTGAGTCTTAGATCACATATTCTTTTCGGTTTTGTCTGGAAATACGGAAAATTTGTGTAAAATATCAAACCATTGTTATTGTGTTATGTACGGTATTGACAATGACATTATAACTTTTGTTATTTTCAAAACTCTTGACATCGACAACGAAGAATTTAAGGTCGAATGTCGATGTTTGTGCATATTATTAACATTAATTTAGACATGGGTATTATAATGATAATATAACGAATATATTAAATTAAATAAATATCTCTACACGACAGTAAACATTATCATACCTGGTAGCATTCATCTTCGCTAACCGAACTGCTGAGCGCTTGGTAATTGTACAGTAGCATAAGCACCTGTTCCAAACATGTCCTGTCTTCCGCTGACGCGGCGTTCAGGATCATCTGTTCCAAGTGGTCTTTCACTGGATTACTCTTTAACGAATCACTGGTTTCGGAGTTCCTATCCAAGATATCGGCTAGTACTTGTGCTTTCGCGAAGTCTTCTTTGAAATCGTCGTGCGGGGTCGCCAAGTGCCGTCGAGGGTTGCACGGACTGCTTGGCGCGTGGGGGGATTTGTATCCGGAGTCCATTCGTTTGAGTTCGGGAGACGCCGAGTCCTTTATCCGTGAGCCTGGGGACACGCAGCCGGAGTCTGAATCCGTTAGGTTGTCCCTCACACCCTGGAATTAAAGAAAACCTAATGTATAGAACAGTTCGATAAATCAAATAAATAAGGTAATGAACATATTTTATTCAACAATATTATTTATACAGACAACCGTAAATGACCGTGAATCTTAATGCACTGTAGGCAATAAAAATAAATATCATTTTTAATCGTTATGTTGGTTTCTAGTATTCATATTAACGGAAAACAGAGTAACATTTTCCAATTAAAATGTCTTGTGAAAAATCTGTTGCAAACCAAACAATATATTTTCGTGGAGTTTGGTATTACACACGTAATGAGCTCTATTGTTTGTTCTACATGTTGGCAACATGAAAACAATGCAGCCAAAGTCGCCAGGCGTGAACCGTTTATTCACAGCAATTATGTATTGACTCGCAAGTCTAATTAATTCTTGCTACAATGTGCAGAAGTCTTTTCAGAGTTTTATACAACACCTACCATATCCTTGTTGTGAACAACCAATAACATGTATTAAACATCATTTGATATATTTATTTATACGCTGCTTTGTTCTGGATTGAATATAGTCCTTTATACTTTAACTAGGCGTTCATCATTTACTACGAGGAGTATGTGGTTGGATCATCATCAGTATCACCACCCTAACTGATTATTGTCAGACTCTTGGACTCTTGATGTGAGAGGAGTATAGATTAAATTATAAACGACAACATCTTAATATTTTAGGTTTTTCACGATGTTCTCCATCACTAAAACAGGATGAGAAGGGAAGAGTGATGATTCAATTTAGGTTTAGAGGTACGTACTTTAGATTCAAACTGGGACCCCAAAAGTGAGAGCTCGAATTCCACTAGGCTAACACTATTATAGTGGCAATCTTGAAAGTCATTACCGATGTTTATGGACGGTAGTCGCCACTTATTATCAAGTGAACACTCATTTGTAGTCCCATTTTAAAACGATGAGAATTTACAAAGAAAACACAACGCACTTAGCACTACAACGTCTTAAGTAATCGTCTATAAATACGACTATTAGTTAAGTGGTTATCTTAACTTTAGAACATTCTACATGTTGTATTGTATATGTACGAGTTACATCACCTTAGGTTATACATTGATCATTATGTGTTCAATGAATTCGTCACAAACATGCGTCACTTGAACATACCTAAAATGTGAGTAAACTTTGATTTTCATTTAGAATAGGGCGTCGCATGTTTGCCGTACCCAAAGTATGCCAATTATCCTATTCCAAAGATTTCATTGTACGTCCATCCATCCGTCAACCACAGGGCTATATCTCTTGAACAGTAATTGGTAGATTTTTTTACAGAATATGTACTAATATGTCCGCTACCTTCAACATATTACAACTTGTTTTTCACCTAATTTCAACTTAAACTTGCAAAATTTGTAGGCAATCGGTTCCGAACCCTTCTTGTGCGGATTCTATCCGTACTCGTTAATATATCTAAACCTATAGCGATAAGGCAGACGGGCTACCTGATGGTCACCGTCATGGACATTTGCAGCACCAGAGGGACCACCAATGCATCGCCCGGTTTTTTTATAATATAATATAAATCAAAGACAAGACAATTGATCGATAATAAAAATCACGGTACAAGCTACAATGGCTGTCGGTGGGAAATCGCTGGAAAATCGCCAAAGAGTTAACAATCAGTTATCATAGCTTTCCAGTTCAATCAAGTTTTCCTATTTCATTTTGCTGTTGATCAAAGGATTTAAACGATAAACGTTTAAAATTCACATCGCGTTAGCGTGACATCAGCGGTTTTAAATATGGTGTGTAATAAAATAAACGGTTTATATCCGTCACGGTAAACGGATTGTCGTCTGCTTATAACAGACTAAGTATTTAAATTCTGTTTAAAATATAGCATTACCTAATACATATATGTATAAGACATTTGTACAGGCGTTGTTGTATATTTTGGTAATACATTGCTTAACTCGAGGTTCTAATTCTCAAATCCAATATATATTACCTATCTTTTATTTTCGGGAGACTAGGTATTTTCTTAATCAATCAATGTTTTTATGATGTAAGTGAATATTTGAATTCGTAAATATAATTTATCCGTTTAAATCAAGCCATTAAAAAGTTTTTGATATATTTTGAGTGTTGTTTTTTTTTTGGATCCGTCGTTTCTTCTCCATAGCAAACATCTTGAGAAACAGTAGTACGTGTTCAATCCTAAACCGTTATCGCGAGTAACACCGCACACCGAAACCAAGGTCTTAATTATGTTGTAATTGTAATTAACTTTAT
>DWNR01002863.1:0-12451 GCA_018250455.1 Polygonus leo
GAACGACATCGCCAAGGCGTTTACGATTGTCGTTATGGAATAGATATGAAACGATTGCCATTTGTCTAGGCTAGCTGGACAGTCATAGTTCATAGTGTGAAAAATCAAGTTGACAGAGTTAAATTGAAAAAAATGAATAAAACATATTTATTTCTATACTAGCTATGCTCGCGGCTCCGCCCCCTCCTTTTAGGGGTTGAATTTTAATGGCCTAAAACCTGGCTGGGGATCGTCTCGATAGATTAGTCAAGTTGGCATCAAAATCCGTTAAGCCGTCTGTACGTGATGCGCGGTCAAATAAACAGACAAACAGATAAACAAACAAACAGACGAAAAATCTAGAAACTGTTAAGAGGTGTTCTGATATCAATTCTAAGTATCCTCAACTAACTTATTATGGAATATCTTCCATGTACAGATTTTCGACCCTCTTTAGCTTTATTATATATAGATTACACGTATGCTCGTTTGCTACTTTTAAAGGATGAAAATAAAAAAAATCTTAAATCACTCATTTATTTTATTTAATTTCCAAGTACTATTTTTGGAAGTAACATTTTATTTCTTCTTTTTTTTTCTTTCTGTTATTTAAACACTCTTCTTTTAGGGCCATATTAATAAAGTGAATTTAAGATTGAGATAGAACTTAAGTACAGCTTTCAATACATTATCTTCTACTTTAACCGCACTCAAGATCTACCTCAATCTTCAGTTCACTGTATTAATACTGCTCTTAGACTTTTTATTCTTATACTTGTTTAAAATAGTGTCGGGTACTGTTACTGCAAGAGAAAATACAACACCATGAAATAACGAAACAAAAAATATTAAAATATTGTCAGGTGGTAGAACTCATGTAGTTCGACCGGGGAGGTATCACCGCCACCCTCATAATTCTCCGTAAAGCAATTTATTGTGTTTCGGTATGGAGAGGCGTGGTTGCTTCTATACTTGAACTCGAGGCGAACATCTTAGTCCTCAGGGGTAGCAACGCATCAGTGATCAAACTTAGGTATGACTCAATCGTACTTGAGGATGATTACTGATGTCCATGGGCGGCAGTGGCCACTTACCATCAGGTGCACTGCATGCTCGTGTGTACATACATACACACATAAATACATACATACCCACAATCCTAGCTTATAAATAAAAGCGTTAAAAGACTGTCTTACCTGCTTTAATCATCAAACCTTCAATAGTATTGGTATCTCAAGCCATGCCCGTAGTTCCCTTTAGTGAAGTATACAGGTCATGTGCAGCATTGATCGCGCCAAGAGTGTCACCCACATTACTAATGTATTTAGGTATTTTCTTCAAAGGTCTAGGTCTAGGTCTTTTTCTTTCAGCGGCTGAGTCTATATCTTCGAGATCCGAATCAGCGAGGACATCCGAAGTATCACGAGGACTCAGTCGTTTAACAGCTGAGTCCACTTCTTCTACATCTTCAACAGGATAACCAGCTACCAGGCTCAGAAACAAAATCGCAGCTAATGATGCCCACATGTTTGCAAGAGTAAATTGTTAATATGGTTTTTCCAGTCATCTGTCTTATATATACAAAAACTGGCATGATATCTGAAGCCAATTTACCGTGAAAATGTTTTAGTTCCAATACATTTGTTTGGAACTAAATCAATTTTTGCTCGGTAAATTTTGTGAATCCTAAACAAAAACTATAAAATCGGGATGAGGGGTCTAAGGACCCCGGGCGGAACGAAGTTCCTTTCGCTTTTTGGTAGACGTTTGTTGGACAGTCATCGTTTTATAGAGTGAAATATCAAGTTAAAAGTTAAATTAAGATCTAGGCACAGTAGTTTCGGTTATCCGTTGATATGTCAGTCAGTTAATCAGTTTTTAACCGACTTCAAAAAAGAGGAGGTTCTCAATTCACCAATTCTGAACGGATTTTAATGATTCTTTTTTTGTTAGGTAGGTCTTGTTACAGGGGGGTTTTTGCATAATTATTTGACCTTGGACTATGAAGATATATCAGGGAATTCCTCAATCTGTAACGTGTAATATGCATTATTTCCGCATAACTTCGTTGTTTATGAACCGAATTTGATAATTATTTTTGCTATGGGTTTAGTATAGTATTGCATTGTTTTCTAAAGTTTATGATCAATGAAGTTCAGAACTGGATATTATCGCGAAAAGTCAAGTTCTGATGATGCAGGGGTACTGCCTGTCATAACTGTAAGCTTGTGGTAATTGCCACTTTGATAGTAGTGTTGCAAATACTAAGCAGAAGCAACATGATACGCTTCAAGACACAACTTCTCAGTTTTGAGTCTATCACTAAAAATAGAAAAATATATTTTTTTAACTAAAAATAGAACCGACTTCAAGATGAACTAAAAAGTGCAAATTAATAATTTTGATGTCGGTGCCAAGTCTGCCAAGAAGGAGGTATATGAAGGAGGCACCGACACCGACCGACACCGGCACCGACATCAATATTATTAATTATTTTTCAATTTTTAGTTCATCTTGAGGTCGGTTCTATTTTTAGTTAAAAAAAATTATGCCTGTTATTTATTTATTTTACTTTAATTAAAACAGTTATAACCAATTACATTAATTAAAGACAACACAGTTATGCTTCTCGCTCACAAAACTTTCTAACAGTAATTTCTTCCAATCATCCGCAAAAAGATCACATTCAGGATTGTTATCCAGGAGAGCATTAAGAAAAATCGTTATACGGCGTCAAGCATTACGTCGACCACTTTACCATATTGTTTACCATATCTGGGTTTGGGTGTTTGTGCATACGTCTTATGTGTCCATGGCTTCCACAACAAAGGAATCCTAGTGTGCGACTATGAATGTATAAGGTGTTATAATTTATTATAGCTTCTGTCTCGCGTTCTTACGAGTTATAGGTACACAATTTATGTCAATCCAGCTAACCCACGCAACTTCATTTGCAAGAAAGAGTGCGTCAAATTTTCCCTGTTTTTGTTCCAAATATTTTTCGTTGATACTCCGCGCTTATTGGTCGTAGCGTGATGTTATATAGCCTATAGCCTTCCTCCATAAATGGACTATCTAACACTTAAAGAATTTTTCAAATCGGACCAGTAGTTCCTGAGATTAGCGCGTTCAAGCAAGCAAGCAAATAAACAAACATACTCAACTTTATAATATTAGTATAGATTAGTTAAAAAATATATCTCAAATGTTGTACACACATAGTCAGACGTACAGAAAAGAATCGTATTGTAACAGTATTTTGATGGTTTTCCTTGCCCTGAGAGCATGTTTTTCTCAACTTTATATATTTGCATATGTTCTCTATGCTTTTCTATACCCCCAAGAATTTGTGTACAAAATTTCATGATAATCGATTGTGTAGTTTGGGCGTGGAAGCGTAACATGTATAAGCTAATAGGTCTCCATGTAAAATCAAATCCAAAAAATGAAGACAAAAAAGAAAACCGTTATTTACATATTTTTTTTTTGAATAAAGAAACTATATGTATGGCAATGATTGTTATTGACATTGTGTGGCAGATAATAATCTCTTTTCAGGGTTGACACAGACTTTACGCATAAACGTGTGTCAAATCATGAAACTGTAGTTTATGTAATATTTTTAATTAATTTTAATATTGCATTAGAAATACTCTTATTTCTAATGCAATATTAATAAAATTTATACTTTCTGCGCTTCTTCTCCATATAAACTTTAATCCTGTAACATTTTACTAACCACCCAGCGCCAGCGCCCGTATAATTTCCCTAAAAATTGGTACAAAGTTTTTGATTCACATATGAATATTCACTATGAATATTCACTTCACATATTATAGTTATCAAATATATTATTTTACAATAGAAGGAGGATAAATATAATTAATATTATGAATATGGCTGCGATCCGTATTATATTTGGCTGTTCTATCGTGTTGAGGAAAATGATTAGAAAAATTAATTTAGATATACGTTTGTACAAATAATATCAATTCAGTATGACTCTTTATACATTATGTAGTGGAAGTATTTGTAACATTATACATATATTTAAAAGCAGTTTGGTAATAATGCCTATATTTCATGTAATAACTCTTATAAGTTATTTTTTATTCCCATGTGGAATGTCAATAATCATTTGCTGTCTATGTCCATTAAAAGGTAAGTCATTTTAACTGTTTAATTTCCTTTTTGATATTAAAAACATCAAAATGATTTGGTTTTATCAAACAAAACCAAAGTTTCTGTACCCAAAGATTAAAAAATTCAAAATTCGAAATTCAAAATTCAAATTATTATGATGATGATGATTACTTTTATGAGGGTGGCGATACCTCCCCGGTCGAACTAAATAAGTTCTACTACCTGGCTAAAAGTTTAGGGGTCTTGCGGGGGGTTTTGGGTACGGACCCCTAAAAATCTTTGTGTGTGTGTGTGTGTGTGTGGAAGCAAAGTGTACGTGTAATAATTAGGTGTTATCATTAATACGTTATCGTTAGATGTTAACAGATAGCAGGTTCCCGATCGTAATATCGGAATAATATCAGATCGGTAAGCAGACATTTTTTTTTCAAAAGTTAGCTTTCTGACGATTCAGTTGTATATATATAAACCCACAGACGTGTAATAATATCTGAATATAGATAGCTATACGTTTTAAATTGGACACATTATTTAATTTTTTTTTCACTTTTAAAAAGTGACCCTCTTTAATTTTTTAACTTACTCTGTGTAACATACATAAATAAGCAGTGGTTGAGAAGTTGGGAATCCGACCTTTCACACGAGGGGTCCTGGTTCGAATCCCAGCACGAACAATTTTTTTTAATTATGTGCGTATTAAACTATCTTGTTCTTGGGTGAAAGAATATCGTGAAGAAACCGACATCCTTACGATTGTAAAAAAAAATCTCAAGGTTGTGTGAAGTTCCCAGCGCGGTGAACTATGGCCTAAATCCTTCTCGCTGTGAGAGTAGACCCGTGCCCAGCAGTGGGACAATAATGTGTTGGGATGACAACATGGAAACATACTTCCACAGTACGTACTTATAGATAATACGTAAAACATATATACAATATTATTATTTAGCAATGTGTCCTCATGTGTTATTTACGCTCGCCATTTTAATGGGATTTCCCCACAAATGTATGTAACAAACAGACAGACAAGAATAGACACTTGAAATGAGTATTTTGGAGTATAGGATAAATAACAACGCATGATGTACCTATATAATAAAGATACAAAGAATACACGTCATTCTTGTCAGATATATACGTATTTTCCATAAAATGATACGTCATAGATATGACTATCATATGTCATAAAATATATTATATCGTATTTACATATATTGTAAATGAAAGTTTGTATGTTTGTAACTTATTAGTGAGTAATATACTGCATGGATCACATTTTTACAGAAGTTATATTAGTATGGCCGCTATACCAACAAAATTGTTTAATTTTAAAAAAAGAAAATATTATTCTCCGGCTATACCTATACACGAGGCGAACATCTTAGTTTTCAGGAATGGCAACGCATCTGTGATCAAACTTAGGTAGGGTTCTATCGTACTTGGGGATAATTACTGATTACTGATGACCACTTACAATTAAATGGACTGCATGCTCGTTTGCTACCTTTATACGATAAAAAATAAAGCTACGGAACCCATAACTGAAATATATTACGATTTCGTTTTAATATTTAATAAGTCCACACGGACAAACACACAGACGGAAGCTAGCTATCTGTAATAATAAAACTTGCGTCGAACGTCGAGGCAATTGGATAATCACCGCTACCTCTCATTAGGTCTGTCAAAGAGGCAAAAATATATCGATACATATATTATTATCAAAGTATTGGTAGACTATCATTATCACAACTTATTATTGTCCCAAGAAATTAAAATCAAAATTCTATTCACTACTAGCTGTGCCTGCGTCTCTGCCCGCGTGGAATTCGGTCCGCGTTCATATTATATTATATAATTCTGAAATAAAAGTAGCATAAATTAAACCTTATTCCATCTGAAATCGGTCTACATACATAGGCTTGTAGTAAAAAGCAGTTATTTTTATATTACAAACAGACACTCCAATTTTATTTATTTGTATAGATAAGGTATATGGAAGTCGTGCAGTGTTACATTAATATTTATGTTTTAGTTAACAAAATAATTCATGTATGTACTCATCGGTTATTAGCGTCGCTCATAGGCTTGATTAGACCGTTAAAAACTGATAGAAAAATCTTCCGACATTCTTTAAAAAAAACATTACATGAGTAATTCATTGCTGGGTGTCTTTATGGAATTAATGGATGGGCCTTCTCTTACGCATGTATGTAGACGGGTCTTGCAAATGTTTTGTCACGATGGTTTTCTTTCATTATCATCAACATCACAGCCCATTAATGTCCCACTGCTGGACTACGGTCTCCTCTCACAATGAGAAGGATTTAGGCCATAGTCCACCGCGTTGGCACTTGGCCAGCGCGGTGGTAGAGCGAATTGGTAGACTTCACACACCCTTGAGATTTTTTACAATCTATTGGGCATGCAGGTTTCCTCACGATGTTTTCCTTCACCGTAAAGCCAATGATATTTAAGTTTAAATACGCGCATAATTTGAAAAATTAGAGGTGCATGCTGGGATTCGAACCCGGACCTCCCGAGTGAAAGGTCGGATTCGCAACCACTAGGCTATGGTGGTTTTCTTTACAGTGAAATAATTAATTTGTAATTCAAAACACGATGCTTGTCTAGGACTCGAACGATGCTATGAAAAAGAATAACAATTAAAAACATCATTTACACTCTCTCTATAGCATAAACGTTGTATCAACAAATTATGACGATACATCGAGACATTAGATATCGTACAAAAACATCGATATATCGATATTTTTTTCAACAATCACTCACGCACGCTCAGCCGGCCAGTATCTTATCGTACTTTCATTCGTTCACTTACGAATTTCGAACGCGTTTTAAAAATGACGACAGGTCCTTTGAGAACTGAACTATTTTATATAAATCAAATGATAATGTAGATTAGATTGGTATAGACACAGCGTTTGCTGTTTTTTTAATATTTTTTTATTTGCGCGACGGAAAAATGGATTTGGTTTCGAGTATTATGATCGGAGTGTTTATATTTATGTGTCTGTATTTGTTTTGGCTGTGGTTTTGTTTCGGATCCTGTGTGAAAACCAGTAAGTAGTTTAACTATGTAGGTAATATTTACTCGTAGTAATGTTTGCCTCCTAATTACTATGATATCAGAGTTTATAGGTGCAAAGTTCGTTATCCTTATTCACACATTTCAAACTAAATTCCGCCCGCGACTTAGTACTCTGGCGATCCCCTTTGGTATTGCATGTGTGTATGAGCTGCTGTGACCACTTACCATCAGGTGGTCCATCTGCCATATCGCTAGGTTTAGTTATACAAACAGTCAGAATTAGGCTCCAAAAATTATTCTATCAATGTATATTAGATCCTTAAACACATATTTTGTCTTTGATGACTTTAAAACGTAAATATTTCATGCTATATTGATAATGATGATTGATGATATATAATTATTGAAAAGGCTTTTAGAAGCAGTTTGTATGGCATTGATAATAATAATCGGACTCACAAATGAAGGGTTCAGAAAACAGATATATTAAGAAATATTCAATAAACAAATATTTACGATGAAACCTAATAATACCGGCTTTTTGTGTGGGAATCGCCTTATTTATACCTCTATTTTTGTAGTATTTGTTGTTGTAGCGGCCATATATTCTTATAAATTAATGTTTCTACCTGTTATTGTTCATGAGATGTAATATATTATATTAATAGGTATAAATGAAATATGTAATGAAATTTATTTCTTGATTTTTTAATAGAGGAATACTTTTAAAATATTTGATGTAAGTTTTCATCAATTAGCTTTACACTAACTCTAAGCGACATTTCATTGGAATATACATATATTATATTCTGAATTATTTTTGTATCCAATTGAGAACAATAGTTTTTGATTACATTATCGTAATGGTTTGATTTATCGATAAGAAAATCATGTACTTGCTATGTAAGCATATAATAATAATTATATTAACTGCCAGGTGGTAAATTCGTATAGTTTGACCGGGGAGGTACCACAACCACCCTCATAATCCTGCGTGAAGCAATATAATGTGTTTCGCATTGGAGGGACGTGGTTGCCGGTTATAGTAAAACGCGTGGCGAACATCTTAGTCGTCAAGGCTAGCAACGCCTATATGGCCAACCTCAAGTACGATTTAATCGTACTCGGAGATAAACACTCATGTCCATGGGGGGCAGTGACCACTTACCGTTAGGTGGACTGCTCGTTTGCTACCTTAACACGATAAAAATAGGAAATCTACCAATTAATCGATACTCAACTACCTCAATTATCTATATCTTTATGGTGTCTCGTATCGCGCTTGTTTATCGCCTTATCCTTCAGTCTTCCTAGACCTTCCAGCACAAAGCGCTGCCCAGCACATCGATCTAATCAAAACAGCGATTATCATTTATGAAGCGATAACTGTTCATCTACAATCTTATCGCAAATAGGTGCTTATATTCTTAATTTTATTTATAGCGATAAAGCAACCATTTGTACTCCCACCCTGTAATGCGCGCATTGTTTCACACATGTCCGATTTTACAATGGACACGAAGTTGATAGGCGTTTTAGTGTTCATGGTGCTAAACATACTGCTTTTTTGGTTTATGTATGGTGTTTTCGTTAAGTTCTTTGGTAAGTATTCAATAAAGTATGATACACTCCTTTAGAACGTCTATGCGACTGACAATGCGGTGACTATGCACTTGCTAATCTTTTTATCTAACTACTTATATATTTCTTAATCTTTTATAATGAACAGGTAATAAGTCTTTCTTGATTAGTCTCCATCGGTCTTGAGTTGTTGAAATCCAGCGGATCTAGCTGTATATTTAACTTAGTTCTTCTTAAGTGGTGTCCCAGTCGTGGTTCTCATTCGATTTTCCTACCCATTGCCTCTCATTAGTTCTTTGAAATTGTAGCTCCAGGTAACTAACGTTCTAGGTATCTCCGATTTACAAAACAAACGTATCAATCTTATTTTTGATATATAGATTTTGAAGTCGCTCAAAAGATAACAAAACAAAGAAAAATGTGGAAAAACAGCATTTTTATCGTAAGCTTATAATAATTATCTGCTTAAACTTGCTTTTCGTCATGACGTATATAAAAAAATACTAAATAGTAATGATAAACATAACAGTAACTTATTACATTAAGAATCGATTAAGGAATGGATAAAAAACTGAAAACAAACTATAGTAGCCACAACAAGTAACAATACTAGCCAAATACATTTACTACATTTTGATTTTTCCAATGCTTTTGATGAGAGTTAAGAACAATTATTCACATAATTTATATTATTTCCTATTTATGATTCTCACAGATGGCCTTGGGTGGTTTCTAAATTATCTTTGCTTTTAATAAATATTCTGTTGTATATAGAAATATTCAGAATGGTCAGATTTTGACAGTGGCGTTTCACAAGGCGCTATTCTGTCTTAGGGGCCATCCATTAATTACGTCACACGTTAAGAGGAGAGGGGGGGTCGAAGAAAGGCGACATTTTGTGATAATGGCTGGGGAAGAATCTCAAATTTTGTGACATCACATTAAAATAATTATAATTTAGGAACACTGCTGTTCTAGTTTCCTAAATATGTAAATTAAAAATTGCAAATGTGACATCACACTAGGGCGGGGGGTCTCCCAAATGTGACTAGCTGTGACAAAGACGGGGGTGGGGCCAAAAATCATTAAATTCGTGTGACATTATTTATGTGTGACCCCTTATATGTTTTGAATATTTTTAATAGATAGATGCAAGTTGATATAAATTGAAAAGTTTGTTCTTAATTTACCTCATATTATAAAAACATATAAAATAAATGTAACAATAATTGTATGACTTTGTCTTAAATGACGTCACGCCGTGCGAACCAACAACAAGAATGTCAAGAGCATGCATGGCACGGCGTGACGTAACACCTTCTATTGACGTTTACTGTCACATGTCTAAGCATTGTCTATAAATTAATATTTGCCTTATATTAATCAGTTATCATCCCCAAGTATGATTGAATCATACCTGAATTTGATCACAGATGCGTTGCTACCCCTGGGGGCTAAGATGTTCCCCTCGTATATAATTAGGTATAGCCGGCAACCACGCCTCTCCAAACCGAAACACAATAAATTGCTTCAAGGTGGATTATGAGGGTGGCGGTGGTACCTCCCCGGTCGAACTACATAAGTTCTACCACCTGGCCAATTGTGATAATGATTACTTATTATTTACTTTGATTATAAACATTACTTAAGTGGAAGAAGCTAGGCGAGTATGCCAGAACCGTGCCGTTTGGCACTCGATACTCTCTGCCTACCCCGTTACGGATTTGGCGGTGAAGATGTGGGTGTGTGTGTGTGTATACTTTGATTACATTTTGCAAATACAGCTGGGCCGTCAAAACTGTTATCTTTTAAATACATAATCATTTACATAAATTATATATAGCTAATCAGTATATACCTACAATTATCGAAAAAATGTTACTTGACATTAAAAACTTGATAAGATTTCCCTAAATTATCTTGTATGAATTATCTACGACTTTAAGTAATAAAATTTAGAATTTATCAATTAGCTGTAAAGTTGTCAGTGTATTAAGTGTTTTTTGAAAGTGAAATAATATAATTATAATGTATCCATCTATTATGTTTTGGTTTACGTTTTTCCTCATTTTGATGCTTTTAATAACGTACAGACATTACAGTGAGTATGTTTTGTTATATCATGTTATGGAAAATATATTTTAGGTTTTACTGGCTTATTTTTTTTTGTGTAATGGTTGCAAACGCGCATGCAGTCCACCTGATGGTAAGTGGCCACTGCCGCCCATGGACATTAGTAGCCATCCTCAAGTACGATTGAGTCATACCTAAGTTTGATCACAGATGCATTGCTACCCCTGAGGACTAAGATGTTCGCCTCGCGTTTAAGTATAGCCGGCAACCACGCCTCTCCATACCGAAACACAATAAATTGCTTCACGGAGGATTATGAGGGTGGTGGTGATACCTCCCCGGTCGAACTACATGAGTTCTACCACCTGGCAAAGTTATCATCTAAGTACAAATTGGACTTCTACATGTGGTTGGGACCAGTTGGACTGTAGATTTTTTTGTATAGGGGACCCGGTTTATTTTCTTTTTTTTTACTTCAAGTATTTATTGTTGTAGTAGCTATATTTATACGAGTACATATTCTATGAAAATTTCTTATTAAAAGAGTGAATCTATTACGGTTCAAGACATATGCTTAAAAACGATAAAAAATACTAGTGGCTTATATGACCCCCCCCACCTTTTTATTTTTAACTATTTTTTTAATGTTTAGTATTTCTTGTTATGGCGGCCATGAGTATACATGATCTGTGAAAATTTCAAATGCCATTTTCAATCTTTAACGGGCGATAAGATAGATACCTGTGACGAACAGATGGACATATGGACTGATAGCGAAATCTTAATAATAGGGTTAATCTGTATATTTTTTATTATGTTTTTAATGATCTTATAATTATGGAATTTTCAATTTTGAGATTCAGTAAGTTTACTTTATCGGTAGAGTAAAGCTGTAAAATTAACATTAAAAATCCTTCGTCTTATAAAAAATCGTTTTTAAATTATAACAATCAAGACTGACTTTAAAAAAAATATAGTAAAAAAAATAAAAAAAAAACATGCTTTAAAATAACATCAAAGTAAATAATGAAAAATAATCCTTAATATAAACAAAAAATACTCGTATTGTTGTGAGAAAACCGTGGTGAAAAGCTCTGTGCCATATATTTCGTATATCGAGCAACCTACGCGCAGCGAAAAGTGCTAGAAAGTACCAATATTAAAACTTTTAATGTTTGCGCATTAATCTATTATATAGATAACACGATAATTTTGATTTATACGTACGTGTTTTTTCTCATTTTACTTATTGATATAATATTATGATAATTTCACTTTAAAACTACATTAGTTTTAATAATTTCATTAGTTCATAATATTCAGATAACATACAATAAAATCAAGTATACACAAAGATGCTAATATTGTTGTTACGAATAAGATGATGGTGCAAGTAGCTCCATCTAGTGTCGAATAGCGCGAAATTTTAGCGGGTAATTGAATCATGTTTGTAATTCAATGAGATAAGGTGAAAAAACGATTTAGTTGCGAGTTTATAATAATTATAATATTATAAATACTACATACTAGTTTAACCCGGTGGGTTTGAACCTAATAAAATATTTGTTACACAAACAAACAAAGATTTTTTTTTTTTTTTTTTACGTTGGAAAAATGCGCACGCAT
>DWNR01002864.1:0-12451 GCA_018250455.1 Polygonus leo
TCCATGGGCGGCAGTGACCATTTACCATCAGGTGGACTGCATGTTCGTTTGCTACCTTTACACAATTAAAAAAAAAACCTAGTGTCAACAGATGACATCAAAATGTATAAATAACTAGTATACGTTGTAGTATAGTATATTTTTATACATATGTAGTAAAATTGTTTAGTCAATGATATTTTATTTCATTTTTTTTAATTTATAAAGGTAGCAAACGAGCATGCAGTTCACCTGATGATAAGTGGTCACTGCCGTTCATGGATGTTAGTAATCCATGGAATGAGCGTTGCTTGCACCACAGATGCGTTGCTAACCTTGAGGAGTAAGATGTTTGCCTCGTGTTTATCTGATCTTATAGTCACATCACACATTTAATGTGTATGTTTATGTGATTTGTTATTTTATGGAAATTTCACGAAATTTTACTTCACTAATGTCCATGGTCGGCAGTGACCACTTACCATCAAGTGGACTACATGCTCGTTTTCTACCTTTTAGTGATAAAATAATAATAATAGAAGTTAAATTCTGACTGATTGTTCTAGGACAAATAGTTATATATATCACTGCCACGCTCATACCATTAGGTAATATAATAATTATTACTAGATATTTTAATGATCTTATCACCTTAGGTCAAGTACTCAATAAATCTAAGACTATAATATCTGACATAAAGGCAATAATCAAGGCAATTCTGCGAAAGGTAGTTTTATTTATTTTAAACTAGATTCCGACAGCGGCTTCGCCCACGTCCACTCACAGCAAGTAGATATATGCTGTCGCGGACTTTTATTTAAAACTAGCTGTGTCCGCGGCTCCGCCCGCATGAAATTCGGTCCACTTTCATATTATATTACATTATTCTGAAATAAAATTTCCCTAAGTTACTCCTTATTTTAACAGCAATCTGCCAGTGAAAGTCCCGACAAAATCCGTCCAGCCGTTCCAGAGATTAGCCGAACAAACAGACAGACACACAGACAAACGGACAGACAGACAGACAGACAGACATCATATTTATAGACTTTTTAAAACATATAATCCTATAGTAATTATCTTTGTGTACATGATTTGGGCAGCACACGCCAATATAGCCCTCAAAAGGCTGATTTTTTCCGACTTACTTAACAGTTATCGTTATATTATGACCAAAGTATGAAAAATCTATTTTTAACTTATTATGTTATTTCGATGTCTAAGCTATACTACTACTGCAAAGTTTCATGAAAATTCGATTAATAGTTTTTGCGTCAAAGACTAACAAATACACACACACACACATCGCATTTATAATATTAGTAGGATTGCTCACCTTGGACTTAGATCGATAAGATTTTGCAACTGCGGTATACTTAAGGTTTCTTCTCTGCTAAGGCCCATCAGTGTCTCTGGAAAGAATATTTTGTAAATAAGTAGTCAATAGAAGGTGTGATATGCTTGCCAGCTTGTCGGGTGATAGAACTCGTATAGTTCGTGCGGTGAAGTACCACCGCCACAAAATCATCCTTCGTGGAACAATTCTTGTGTTTCGGCTTGGAGAGTCGCGGTTGCCGACTAGACTTGCATACGAGTAGCAACGCATCTGTAGTCAACTTGAATATTGGTGGTTAGGAATCTGGCCTAACAAGCTTTATATACATGGTGTTGTGTAACTGCTCGTATTTCTTTCAGGGAGCGATTCTAGGGCTAAATTGGAGTCATTTAGCCCTAGTCATTTGGTAGGCGAAAATCCATAATTTTCAAGATATTCGACTTTGAAGAGAAAGCTTGGAAAATTTCAGATTGTAAGTAAAATTCGTTATAACAAATCTTACAAATTATAAATTATTATTACTTGGCCTGCTTGGGATTTTGAATTTTTCAATTATTTTCATAGCAATCCCATTTTTTTTTATTTTGGCACCCTACTTGATAGGATTGGTTAATTTTTTATTAAAGCACTCAAAAAATTACATCATGACAAGCTTTAACTACTATTATTACCTTGGCCCTGAAATTATTGTAACAATTTATATCACATCCCATATACATACGCTTACCATAATCACATACACACACACACGCACACACACGCAAACACACACACGCACACACACGCACACGCAAACACACACACGCAACTTCGCGCATCAAGTCGCAAAAAATCTATCTATATATCTTCTATACATATATATAACTAAGACCCCCGGCCATGTTTTAGGCCATAAAAATTCAACCCCAAAATGGTAGGGTAGCGGACAGAGCCGCGGGCACAGCTAGTATACAATAATTTCTGTAAACTTTCTTAAGTGTTAAAACATATAGTTATTTCCTATCTGTGTAATACTCTTTTGGCTTATTATATATTTATTTATATAGTCTGTATTATGCATCATGTATCGCTGTTGGATTACCTAATAAATAAATAAATAAATAATAAATAAAGTATTACTCTCTCAGTACCGCACTGGCTCTATGGCGATTTGGTGGACTTTACACGCTCTTGAGATTATATTTTTTTTACAATCTCTTGGTCACACGTGTAGGATTCCTCACGATGTCTTCATTCACAGAAAAGCAAGTGATAAACAAGTTCGAGCTTTCAGACTTTTTCAATAGAACATTTAATTTTCTTTTCTCTTCTATATTTATAGTATCTATTTATTTTATCATATTTGTTCGAGATGTTGTCAACTTTTTCTTTGAAAATTTTACTTATTTGTAAATATAATTTTATTGTATTTATGTATGTATGTGTGAATGTATGATTGTATGCATATAGGTATTTACACTATACCAAGACATACAGTATGTATGTCTTGGTATAATGTATGTATGTATCTGTAATATTGTAGCACCTACCCCAACTTCTCTATAGGATATATTTTGTTTCGATTGAAGACCTCAACATTTTTATTACAAGTTGAAAGTTATCGGCAGGACATCTGCCAGGTGAGCTAGTATATTATAAATTTACTAGCTGACCGCAAACGTTCTTCTGCCATATAAAATATTATCCGTGTTTTTCTACTATGTTATGCATGTATTATACATATAACGCTTCTTCTTGATCACTCTATCTATTAAAAAAACTGCATCTAAATCCGTTGCGTAATTTAAAGATTTAAGCAGATATAGGGACAGACAGCGAGAAGCGACTTTGCTTTATACTATGTCATCATCACAACCCATTAATGTCCCACTGCTGGGCACGGGTCTCCTCTCACAATGAGAAGGATTTAGGCCGTAGTCTACCTCGCTGGCCAATCTTCGTTTTTACTTATAACTAAATATCTAAGACTATCCTAAGCAATAAAAATCTACTGGCAACCCCAGTGTAGCTGCGTGCATGTATTCAATGTAAACATTGGTAATTAATTTGAATTAATTGAACAACAGTCCATGAGAATACATAAGAATTAACAATACTTGTACACGCACAGATTGACAGGCAGATGTCATAGCTACGTAAATAACTGTGGGTAACGAATAACTGTTGTTAAGTGTAGAATTTTTACATTTATAATTCGGGTTTGTACAAGATTTTTGTGGATAAAGTACACATACAGCCCAATTAGAAAAAAGAGGAACATTCATTTTACAATTTAAATAAGTTAAACACGAAATAGTGACCTTTAAGACTATGCATGAAAGCTGTATGCATTGTAGTGTGCATTGCCAAGACACATTTAGTTCGACCGGGGAGTTACCACCGCCACCCTCATAATCCTCCGGGAAGCAATTGCTGTATTTCGGTTTGGAGAGGCGTGGTTGCTATACGAGGCGAACATCTTAGTTCTCGGGGGTAGCAACGCATCTGTGATCGAACTACACGAGTTCTACCACTAATTAGGATTGATGTCCTAAGGTCGCCTCTAGATGCGTTGCAAACTCTAAAAACGAAATTATCCGCCTTACATCTAACTATACTTACAATTTCCTCAAAAACCGTGTGAATCTTAACCAACAAAACAATTTACCCACCCGATGCCAACGGCCCAACTTCCGTCGATAAACGGTCGAATGGAATAATTACAGCAAATCACATACTCGCAGGCTACCACCATGACACCATTGTGCGACACCTCGTCACACTGGCTAGTCAATAAACTTGTCATTTTGTGGACAACCGGCAATTTGCCAGTTACTTCGTGCCTGTCCGTATCCTGGACGTTAATGAAGATATGATAAAAATGTGTATCCTTCTTGTACAAATTGAATAATTTATGTAATCCGACCTTATAAACGGGCAGAAAATTACAGGAGTATTTACGTGCTTTTTTATCTATACCGTAAAACTTATGTACTTTTAGCGAAACAAATTTAGAGCACATTCGTATAAAATGATATTTTAATAGATTTGGGACCATTTTCTGTGTTTAAACCTTATCATTTTGATGAAAAACTGATCACCTACCAAGTTAAAAATGCCAATGAGCATTGCAAAATTCTTTGCAATGCTCAATGTTCAATCGTTACTTTGTTCTACGCCCTCGTATATGTGTTTGAATTGCTCGTACAGTATTTCCAGAACACTAGAACATGGGATTCCTCAAGAAAAGAGCTAAAAGAACTTCTTTGCAAGTTTAAGAATGCTTGGCTGGTCCTCTGATTTTGCCATTGCCCAAAGCCGATAAAATGGGAGACTCAACCAAACACTTACGTTGAAGTTTTTTAACAGCATATTATGATCGTTTTTGACGATAGCTATGTGTATCAGTGCTTGCCTTAGTTAGATTTTAGAAATGTGGTTGGACCTTTCACAGCTAAAAGTCCTGCCATCTTTGCAATGCGCATCACCGTCTGTTATCGTACTATAAACTTGTCAAATAATTATAGCAACTCACTTTACATTTGACAGCCACTTAAAGGCCATAAAAGTAGTAAAACAATAAATACACTCTATTTTAGATCGAAGTGAATGTATAAAAGGCTATTAAGTTTTATTATAGGTGTGACTGCATTACAATTGCTTACCGGCCGTCACACTCCATTGCGTAATGCCAACTGTGGTAACTAGGGATGCATCGATAAGCATTTCTGCCAATTTCATACCAATATCGATATTTATAAAAACAAAATATCGTCGATACCTTTGAGGACGCCACAGGCTTGAAGAAATGTAAAAAATACTCATATTTAATATTCACTTAAAATATGTTAAGTTTAATTAACAAGATTTGAAAATTACAATCTAACCAAATATTGATTATCAATTTGAAAAATGAGATAGGTTCATTAACTATTATATAATTTAACGATGATTTATCGACAAAACCTTCGATAACTTCAATATATCGAGAAAATTACGATATGTTCGGTATATCGGATGGATCCCTACAAATAACCGCACTACCTAATTACGAAACAATTCGATGGAAATCAATAACATCATTCTTGGTATAATCATTCATGTATACAATTTTGTCATCTACTTCGAACTTTTTTTTACTTGGAGATCAATGTATTACTTATACAAGGTTAAGGTGCCCTTTTCTGTCCTCTCAAAATGCATGTAGAAAATTCCATAATGTTTGTAATTACACTCTCTCATCATCATTGTCACTATTATTATCAGTCTATGACTATCGCATTAGGAGGTTATAAGGTAGGTTAGGTAAGCAAGGCACAACCTCCTAACCTAACCGATTGATAGAATCCTTTAAATTTATGTAAGTTACATGGGTTTCATCAATCAAGTAAGTGATAATATTTTTATATACGCACATACTTTGCAAAATCTAATGTGGCATTAGGTATGGATTATCAATGTAGAATAGAAGTTCACGTTAAAAAATCCAAAACAACTAGCCAAACCTACAGTGGTTTTAGCACACTTATTGAGGTTAAAACAAACAATGTAGAGCGCTACCACAATCCAGCGGAACATATTGGTAATACGGCACTAAATCAAGACCCTGTCTCCCAAATCCCGAAACGGAAGCATCACGGAGGAACATTTAAAGTAATGATAAGATCAGGCGAGAGTCCGAGTTCAGCCGTTGAGCCCCGAATCAATATTAGGGATCAAACGGACTAGGGGATGGATTTACACAGAGGGGCGCATACCACCGCTTTTGTCTTACATTTTAATAGATAATGCGGTAGTTACGTAAGAAGGATTACGTTTTGTTGTAAATTAATTATATTTCATAGAAGTCGTTAAAGACTTGAAATAAATCTGAAATTAATAGGAACTCCAATCTACGTATCTATGAGACTTTAGGCAAACATCATATGAAAAAGGTATTATTGATGTACAATTGTACAGTTTTTAAAATCGAAGAACGATGGTATGTGGTTGCGAAATAAAGGCTAATTTAATCAGCTGCAAGCCATTAAAGCAATTAAAGTTGGACATGGAAAGAGTCTTTTCTCACACCTACTAGGGGGTGGCCTGGAAGCCTAGAGGAAAAATTTTGATTTTTGTGTGGTATTGTATAATCATACCAAAAAATAAAGTGTTTTTCAATCTGTCTTTAAGTACAGTACCAATAAGATTTCCAGACAAACATTTCACTGTATTTTCTTGTTCTTGTATCAACTCCACTAAATTCCGCGTGTTGAACTACGAAAAGAAATGTGACCGTCTCAGGAGATAAATATGTAATCTTAATATAATTGTCTCTTAGCAAACCGAACGCCAATACCACCCTCGTTTTAACGATACTATTACAGTATAGCCATGGTTTTGGTAGAAGTAGGATACTATTTATAAAAATAGCATTTGTAATATAATATTTCTTTCTTAGAATAGAGGTAAGGTACAAATAATAATTAAAAAAAAATTAACTAACCTTGCAAAAAGTTATTTGGGCTATGAACAGTAATTAGGCCTAGTAATAGTACCGATATTTTTTTCATAAGGTTTATTAACAGTCTACTATTTTCAGAGGAGATAGAGATTATCACTTAAGTACATAAATAGTCTTATAAATAGTGCATACATGCGCAAAGTATCGGTAAGCCTATGCTCCAAGATCCACGATCCACTTGGAAACGTAAACTTACAATACAAATTATCGAACACTTATTCATTTATAACCTCATTTATTCTGCGTATTTCTACGAAGTCTAGAGACGGTAACAATCAAGTAACTACTTCCTACATCAACTACGTACAGTTTGTTACATGTTGTTCCTTAAAATCGTTTGCTATCTAATCTCTATTAATACAGAGATCATTAATGTACACTAAGGACTATATGGAACATAAGTCATATATATCATACAGTTCTCCAAGTCAGGGTTTACTAGTAATTACTGAGAGCGGAATATCCCACAATTATAAAGAGCGCTGGGGACAATAACTGCCCTTGCGCTTCGTCGCTCGACCGACGCAGGCAAAACGTGTCTGACTGCTGTGATCGAACGAGAACTGAGACTGACTGATGGACTTACTTACACTTATAAACAGTAAGTAAAGGTAGTACAGCTGCCATTGGGTGAGTTAATTTACTATCAGTGTCTCTATTATTATGGAGTCAGTCATTATGAACCGTCTACCAGAATTTTACTACTGGAATATCCTACAACGATCAAGGGACATGGAGCCAATAACTGCCCTTGCGGCCTCGTCACTCGACCGAAGCAGACAGAACGTGTCTCTGACTGCTGTGATCGAACGAGAACTGTGACTGACTGATTGACTTACTTACACTTAGGTTCACTAAATTTTACCCCGATAATCTTACTCGTGGTAGTTGTGTAGTTCACTGGGCCTTAAACAGTGGTCCGCGAAATTATCACGCACTTGCAAATAAATGACAATTACGTATGTAATCATATGTAATCAAAAACACATAAAAATTTCACAAACCTAAGAATAAAATATAATCAGATAATAAAACACTTATTTATACATCTTCTTTGAAATATTTATTTCTCTATAAGATATTTGGCTATTCAAACGAATGCCAAAATTTAGTCGAATAGCAAATATAACTAAAAGATTAATAACGACTAAAGTAAGTAGTTCAACTAGGGGCGTACCGACATCTTTATAATTCACAGCAAAACATTTTTTTTTTAATTGGAGAGCTGTGGTTGCCGACCATAAACTCAAAGGCTTTCTTTGTCCTCAGAAGTAGTAACGGCTTTATATTCGACTAGGACTTCAATTCAAAAATGATAAGATAACAGATGTACATCAGATAGACTGCAGCCTTGTTTTATATAAAATTCCAGTATCACTCATTTTAAGTAATTATGTGCGCATTAGAAATTGATTTTTACTAGTTTTAACGATGAGATAAAACAACGTGCCCAGCAATGGCATAATATCTACTAACTGTATTAAGAATGATGATGGAGATGGTGATATTTTTAAATGTGAAGCAACCTTAAAGTTGTAACATTACTAGTTAAAAATTTTGAGCATGGAATTAAATTGTATCATTTACAACCGAACAATCGCCGAGGAAACGGAAGGCAGTTAATCTTACAAAATCGCATTATTTCTCGTACGACGGAAATCGGCTCATAAAATATTTCTGTGCCGAATTATCTTGACCTGTGCCTTGGCTTATAAAATTCGCTTCACGATAATTTAAACGGTGGAAAGCAGGGGTGAAACGTGTCGTTGTATAGTGGCCGTGCAACGTACGGTCAATGCTCAATTGATATTAATGGCGATGCACCACCTGGTCGCAGGTCTCGCGTGTGGTACTAGCGTAGTTTACATGGCGATGTTTCCAAAAAATATATGTAAATTGTGGATTACGTGTATCTTGTGAAGCGTGTAAGCAAAAGTAAGTTTGCACTGCAATAATTTTTCTACCGAAGTCACTTTTTCTACCCTAATAATCCTCCGAAAAGGAATCCTTGTTTCCACTAAAGAAGTGGTTGCTGGTTATACTTAACAACTACGGGAATATCTTAATACTTTGGGACAACAAAGTGTATATGTCTGTAGTCTTAGTCAGGTAACAGTTCATTCTTAGGTTATGTTACATTTAGTGTAGATATGGAAAATTATAACATGTTTGCTATTTATGAAAAAGTCTCGCGCCATGTGATCCTCCCCTATGTGATTATAGTGATACGTACAATAATCGCGTGTTAACATCTCCATCGGCACCTGATGCTAACGCCAAATAATAGCCACTTTGTTTTTGTCAATTCACTTTACCTAACATTACAGACTATAATAGAGGAGTTTAAATAGATCGTTATTGAAACACATAAGAATGTAACGAATAAAAATATTTGTTTTTATTCCATTTAGACTATAGGATCTCTGGAGTACAAGAATGCATTGAACATGGACATGAATATCCAGAGAAGTGGAAAAAAGAAATTTTAGATTACAAATCCTTTATCCTATAAAAGGTAACAAAGGAGCTCGCAGTCCACTTGATAGTAAGTGGTAAGTGTATCTAAGGTAGACCAAAGCTGCATTACTATCTCTATCAAGATTATCTTCTGATGTATAAGTGTAGCCGGAAATCACGCTACTCCAAACCGAAACACCAGAATTGCTAAACGGATGATGAGGATTATGAATGATGGCATCTAGGTAATACCTACGGTTGCTCACCTGTATAATTCTCTGTGTAGGAATATTAGACAAAGCTATCAACCGTAGGGTCAAATTAGCAAATCAAGTGTCCCCACCGTTGTTCAGACAACGCGTCGGCTCCGTGACTGGGGCCCATAAAGCGATCGACTGCCACTATAATGTGTTTCCGATCGCCGGACGCCGTTGCCTACACATTTGTCCAGCCCTTAGATTACTCGACTCTTGAAACTCCTCAGTAATGATTATTGAAACGGTATCCAAAGCTTTGTTTTAGTATATATCGAGCATGTCAGTCAGATTTATGTATTGTTCCTGTAGATTTGTTAACCTAACTTCTAGCTTGTCCTTTTTTGTCAGTGCTAATTTTGATTTACTTCAATCTTTAGACATAAAAATCTCGAGTCACGATGTCGTGCTAATTTTCGAAACTACTGGATGGATTTGTAAAAAACTTTGCACTGTTATGTAACTTTGTCCAACTTAAAATATAGGCTATATTTTATTTCGATTAACGTCGCCATATTTTTATTACAAATTGAAAGTTACGTACATGAAAACGTCTGCCAGGTCAGCTCGTACATATCTAAAATTTGGATCAACATTACACTCCAACTTTTGTTAGTTGCTGTGACTTAGGACGTATTGTTCGCCGCTTTTAGTTAGCTCAATTATATGGTATAGGACTCTCTAAAGTGGATCGTTATGGACAATAGTTTACAAATAATAGGCCGTTATTGGCATATCCATGATATTGCCAGATGATCGGAAGTGTGTACCCAACAAAATAATTGTGGTTCCATTACAGGTACCTATCTAGCTTTATTTATGTTAAATTATGTCTGTGAGATCATGTACCCACCTATTTTTAAACGGTTTTATTAACCTTACATTTTTGAAATTGAAAATTGAAAATAATTAATAAACCTGAATAATCTTATACATACAATACATCATTTGAACTTTTACTTTTTAATTAGAATTATACTACACTAGAGAGTATAATTTACTGTAATGAACACAAAATGTTCTGTATTTCGTCATCATTTTTAAAGTTCAAAATGAGGGATAGCAATAATGAAAGCAGATTTAGTTAATATGTACCTTCTGTTACGTCGCACGCATAGAAAAACTTAGACAATCAGCGTAACAAATAGCGTTGGTGGAAACCCAGAAAGGTTCTTTAAAAATATTATAACAAGGCTGATAACACGAAAATTGACAAAAAAGACAAAACGAGTTGCGTGCGCCGACACGCTTAGTATAATGAGTTTGTGATTGTTTTATGCTTTTTTTGGGGGCGGACTCATTTGGGATTTATTTACGGAAAAAATGACAGCGATCATTTAGGAAAGTTGGAGGTTGGTGAAAAATGGCGTGGCTGAGACGTTCGTGTTCGTAACGAACCGTGTCTGTCAGTGTCGCTTTGTTTACAAATGAAGCGAATTGATGGTTGACACATTGGCTAGGTAGACATTTTGAACACTAAAAGCCATTTTTAAAAAGAAGAAAATAGGAAACGAGGGTATTTGTCTATCTCAACTAAATACGACAAATTTGTCACAATGCCATCTAGTGTTTTATTTTGTAACTGTCAAATATTCACTCTGCTACACATTATTAGGTATGCCTCAAGTCATTGTTCTAACTGCAAAACAGCAATGGCAAAAATACATTCCAAGCATCACTCAATGAGATAGGAAAGAGGTTATAAAATGAACACTATAAATAAATACCCAATATTACATACTTACCCAATCCAAAAAAAAAAACAAAATAATTTCATATGCTGTTATAAAGGTTAAATCGTTATCACTTTCAGTCAATTAAAGGTATAAAAGTTAACACCTCGAAGTTCCTCCTCCACTCCTTGTGCCGTGTTTCAGTTAGTTAAGAGGGAAAGTGAAGACAAACATTCTTGCCCTTCGAAGTTACTCGCCAGTTACTCAGACAGTTAACTACAAATGCGTTGCTACCCTATAAGACTAAGATGTTCGTCTCGTGATTAACTATAACTGGCAACTACGCCTCTCCAAATCCGGAGGATCCTGAGGGTGGCGATAATACTTCCCCGGTCGAAGTACATAGGTATATATACTTTATAAATGACCTCTAAAGAACACTATATGCCCAATACAATAATATACTTGACCAATCCCAAAAAAAAGAAAAATAATTTCATATACCGTTGAAACAGTTAAATCGTTATCACTTTGAGTCAATGAAAGGTATAAAAGTGAACACCTCGAAGTTCCTCCTCTACTCCTTGCGCCGTGTTTCAGTTAGTTAAGAGGGAAAGTGAAGACAAACATTCCTGCCCTTCGAAGTTACTCGCCAGCTACTGGATGCGGGCTTCCCTAAAGAAACTTTGCCTCATTATTTATTTCTGCCACTTAGTTCTGTACTCATAATATGGACTAGCATAATTTTCGCGGATACTTAAATTCGCTATTTTATAGTAATCATCGCAATCAGTTGTTGCCCCATAGCTGGGCACTGGTTTCATTTTTATCACTTAAAGATAGCAAAGGAGCATGCAGTCCACATCATGTGAAGTGGTTACTGGCATCATTGGACATTAGTGATCATCAGACAGTTAATTACAAATGCGTTGCTACCCTTTAGGACTAAGATGTTCGCCTCGTGATTAACTATAACTGGCAACTACGCCTCTCCAAACCCGGAGGATCCTGAGGGTGGCGATAATACTTCCCCGGTCGAAGTACATAGGTATAAATACTTTATAAATGATCTATTTAAGGTTAAATCGTTATCACTTTGAGTCAATTAAAGGTATAAAAGTTAACACTAACACCTGGATGTTCCTCCTCCACTCCTTGCGCCGTGTTTCAGTTAGTTAAGAGGGAAAGTGCTAACTAACTCCCCGCATAACATCATAGGGTTCATAGGAGCGGCTGAAAATCAGCGCTACTCGGAGCCCCGCTACCGAGT
>DWNR01002865.1:0-12448 GCA_018250455.1 Polygonus leo
GTTAAAATCGGTAAAGCCGTTTCGGAGGAGTACGAAGACAAACATTGTGACACGAGAATTTTATATATTAGATAATGAGTATTTTTATAGTATAGGAATTTGCAAATGAGCATGCAATCTATCTAATGGTCCGTATTGCAGACTATGGGCATAATAGGTGATCGACTCTAAATTGATTTAAAGTCATTCCATATTTCAAGCATAGAATCACTTGCACTAAGATGTTCTCTTCTCGTATTTAAGTGTGACCCGATATCGAATATTTGAAGTTACGATTTTGCCTAACGGCATAGCACTACCACCTTGAAAATATATACTTTTTTTCTTTATTTTTTTTGTTTCGTATAAAGGTAGCAAACGAGCATGCAGTCCACCTAATGGTAAGTGGTCACTACCCCCTTAGTGCGTGTACCGCACGCTGAGGAACTTCGTTCCAATAAATTTTATTGGGTGGTCAATGGGCGCCCCGCTCACGAAATCAAGGGTGTATTTTTTTTTACAATGATTTACGTCTCGCCTTAAATAAGTTCCACACTTCTATCCAGCCTTCCACACTTCTATAACGCACTTTTATCGAAACACACGCATTTGCAAGGACCATGCACTGCGTACAAAATCGAAATCAATGTATCAAATGTAGTTCGAAAATCATTGTATCAAATTGTACCAGATGTACGATCTTCTGTCAAGTAGTATTATCAAAAGAAATGCAAAATTGCATAAGTTATGCATATGTTCATTTTCATAATTTTCGTTCATGTATTACTTTTACACGTATTAGATACTACAACTACTGTATTGCTTTCTGCGATGTACGAATGATTTCTCTCTTTTGGGAGAAAATATGGAAAAAATTAAAGTTACAGTTTAAAAAAAAGTCAAAATCTGTGAAGATAACGAAAGATAAGAACGTGAAGAAGAAAGATATGTGTACCTAACAAAATAATCAATAATTTCGATGACAATATTTATAAGATATATTAGGCCAGCAACACACTTAGCCGAGACGGCGTGGAGTAGAGAAGCGGGTCAGCCACGCGAAAAATGTCACTTCTCTCTGGCCTGCCGCCAACCTAACCCCATATTTCAAAATGGCGGGACGATACCACCCGATGACTGTACGCCCCGAGTTTAAAATTGGAATCAATACGCTTCCATTGAACTTTTTTTCATGATGTTGCCATTTCGCAGAATCTTTATTGTTTTGTGTTTATTTTTAAATAGCACATGCTGAGTTTAATCTTTTCGATATACCTATTTATTTTCAAACAAAAATAATTATTATTACAAATGTTTATTGGTGATCAACAATGACCTCCTCATCAATGAAGTAAATACATAACTTGAAAAGGAAAGAATATGGTTTAACCATCGATTTGAGTTGGTTAGTCTCCCTCCAAAATATAAAATGATGTTAATTATTGAAACAATAATTTAAATATATGATATATTGGTTATCCACAAAAGATGAAAAAAAAATTGACAAGCAGGAAAATAATATATGCAAGTATAGGGACATACGTCTATATAATCTATTAAAACGATAAGAATACAACTTACACGACGACCATACGCATAAAGATGATTCCGATCCGGCATACCTTCTCACATTATTGTCATCACAAATCACTAAAACAATCACACACAACACTAATTCAAATCACTTATACTATTCCTTTATAAGATCAGTATAATCCTTCAACTTCACTAACACAAACAAAAGAATATAGTACACAAAATTGAGTTCACGTCCACTTCACAACACACTTCACACTTTTAGGTTAGGTTTGTTATACCAAAAACTACTCTCAAACGTGTAGAAGAAACTGTGAACTGGTGTGTTGAAGTCAAAACAAGTATTGGGAAGTGAACCTTGTTCTATTTGTGCGTCCAGTGCGGCCACCTCGTTTTTATTAATGGAGTACTTTCGCCTGGCCGTGGGCCAACCTTTGGGCGTAGGGAGTCCTCGATGAAGCGAAAGAGGACCACTCTTTATCGACATGCTATGAAGGAAAGAGTAGATTGTACACTCCTGGGTGGTGTAGAAGGAGCCAAGAAAAGTCCACACTTTTCTCATCACTCATAATTAAAGTCCACAATAAGTACATAATCATAAGTAGTAACGAAATGAGGGGTTTTTTAAAATTGTTCACATTCGTGATTTGTTACAGAATAATGTTTATTAATAAACTCTTCACTTTTACACTATAAAACAAAATATTAATAATTAAGCAGTTTTTTTTTTCAATAAATAGGTCAAACGAATTTACAATACTGATTCATATGAAAACGGCAACGGTTTTCAAATTATTAAGTAATAAAATTATTCAAAATAAATACTGATATCTAATATACACACAAAATACAGGATCACGTAGTTTGCTATGAGATTTAGTCCTGAATATTAGATACTAATAACAGTGATCACAATTTAATAATTTTAGACTATTTAAAACATTATGTTTAAAAAAAACTATTGGCTCCAAACAGTCTACAAATATATAATCGGAATCTTTTTAATGGATCTAAAAATATTGGTGACCGCCGACATTGAACCAAATCAGCCGGATATGAATTTATTTACTGACTCTTGACGTCATTTCATGTCTATGGAACATCGTGCAATAAAACATTCGGCAGTGATCCAAAGGCAATACTAAGTAATGATTTCAACATTATTTACATTCCCCTCGGGTTTAGTAAATATGTATCCTGGATTTTAGCAATTCATAAATGTATTTGAAAAACAAAAACACTGGCACAACAATCTTTAGATTTCTATGATACAGGGGTAAAGCTTACGAGTATGAGTTACGTGGGTGGAGTAGTCTAATTTCTTCGATTGTATCAAGTTTGACTTCTAAATAACAATCCTCCAGTAAAACAAAAAGGGAAAAAAACTGATGTTCGGGGAGGTATATTGAGAAGTTTAAATTCTTTATATAACGAGCATAATTTATGGGAATCGTAATAAATTCATCCTTGAAGCACCAATTGCATCTGCTATTCTTTACTTTAACCGGTAATATACCATAGCTTCTTTCTTATTCATATTCAAAATTCAAATTCAAAAAGTTTTTTATTCATTATAAGGTATATAGAATGTAGATAAACTTAATGAAAGTCATACAGTATTACAGTATTAAATCAGTAATTAGTTATTAGAATAATTAAATCATTCATCGGCTTTGAGCTCCTCTTAGGCATTAGTAGACCGGAAGAAAATAGCCGGCGAAAAAAACATCATGTGTAATTCACACAGCAGAATGGCTATGGCCCGATAATTAGCACACGTGACAGCTACTGTGTGTGTCAAAATTAGTCCACTACCATCTGCTTACAAAATCAATCAAAGTCACATATTCTATTACAATTAAATATTCAAATAGCCTGTGAAGTTGATTCAATCCCAGGCTTTTTTACCATTTAAATAGTTTCCTCCCTAATATGAAATATTACTTCGCAATGTTTGCATCGCATCAGTCTACGTTACGGAAGGCTCCATCGTTCTTAATATTTGTCCCTGTCTACAACAACAGTATTGTCCGTAACTAAACTAAATAATACACATCAGGTGTGTACTCTAGTTTTATAGCGCATGCAGTTGCAGTAACCTCGATTCATCTTGGCAAAGAGTGGCTTCCTGGTTTCTGAATCGTCGGATGAGCGCAATTTATACTCATAAAATGGCGCCTTGTTAATTTCTTTTTCATATCATAGATTGCTATTATATTAATATATATTCTTCAAATGTTCATGATTAAACAACGATAATTAAAATAACAATTGCAACAACAAAAACTAAATTGAGATACTATTAATATAAATTAGATTCCTATGGATCAGCGGTGACAGCCAAATTTAATAGTTTTACTCCCATTTCAGATAATGTAATAGTTTTACCCACGATTTAAAAGTTTTACCTACATTTCAGTTAATTTAATTGTTTTACCTACAATTTAAAGGTTTAACCACATTTCAGTTGATTTAATAGTGTTACGCACATTTTAAAGGTTTTACCCACAATTTAAGAGTTTTACCCACATTTCAGTTTCGTCACAAAGTAATAGAGAATTGCATTGTAATCCAACGCATCCATCAATCATACGCAATATGGGTGATATTTTTGACCCAAAAAAGAGGTACATGCAGTATGTACAAGGTCAAATAAAAGTTATAGTTTCTTTGTGATATGTGTCAAAGACCCATATTGAGTATAAATGAAAAGATTAGTATCTACAATCCTTACCTGCAGCTGTTCCTGTAGTTGCTGGAGCACCTCTTGCCTCACCTCGTCGAGTCGCCGCTGCAGCTGCGCCTCCTTCACGGGCAGACACGGAGAGACACGGAGAGACACGGAGAGACACGGAGAGACACGGGGAGACACGGGGAGACGGGGAAAGCAAGCCGCCCGGTTAGGTCACACACGAGCGTGTTAGTCGCATTCCATGCATGCACAGAAACGTAGCATTAGACGACTTATTTACACAAGACGCTTACACCGTGTGACAGACGGAGACGAGTGGTGAGAACGATGTGGGAAGTGAATGAAACCTTAGTATTTAAGATATAAGGAACCTTCTTCGATGGATTTGTAATTATTGAGTATACTTTGTTAAGTAAACTGTTGTTTACAATCCAAATTATACAACTTAAACTCTTAAGTAGACTAGTGGGCTTAGTGTAATTTAAAAAAATAAACTTGATAAATTTGATCGATTATTATATTCCACCGTACAGTGATATACATTTTGTAGTTAACAACTAACGTCTGTATACTATCAAATATCGACTCAAATGACATTTATCTTTTATTAAAGAATGAATTTTGTTAAAAATATTTTTCGGTTAACAAAATACTAATGTATATTCCGATAAAGCATACTTTATCATATCATAATCTAGAATAGTATAATTGGATTTTTGTCGATTTCGATTTGTATTATAGCTGTGTATGATACAAAGATAAGATGTAATGCAGATGTGATGAAAGTAGGGAAATGAATTTTATTTACAGTAGTATATTTACATGAAATTATTTCTAATTAAGGAGTAAGATTGTACTTATACTTGAAAAGTTCTAATATGTTCTCTAAATAATAAGTAGGGGATATAAATAACAAAAATATATATTTTTTTACAACATCAATCATACGTAAGATTTTTTTGTACATATTTATTCTGTACTTCACATGCAAGATTAAACACCATAATTAGTTATTAATCAAAAACACCAAAGGCGTAATGTAATGTATTTGCCAATCCGTTGAAATAGGTCTGTACATAAGTTTTTAAGGTGATACATCAGACAAACCAAAAAAAAAATCACTTACTACCTTCATTTAACTTAGAAGTAATGTTTAATTATTACTGCTTTATTTTTATTCAAATCTTTATCTGCTGTTTCTAGGAAATTTAATTTGAGGTATCTCCTTAAAATAGAAAGGGAAGAGACCATGGCAACACTCATGACTAGGAAGCTGAACAAGTATTATATACATAGATAAGTATATAATTTAAATACTGACCTTCTCGAGCTCCAGATCAATGTCTTGCTGATAAAGGGAGACGTTCGCTTCCGTGTTTTCAGCTGTCTGTATGTGAGATTTCAGTTGTGTTATCTGTGGATGTATATAGACTTATTACTAAAAATGTATTTTTATACTGAGCTTGAAAGCTTTTCTACAAAAGCTACACCAAACTCTGCCTTAGATCATTAGAGTCAGTTTATAGCACACCATATAGTTTATTATAGTTTGACTATAAATTAAAAGAATAATTATTAAATACAATAATTTAAAAGTTATTACATTCAAACAGAGGTACAGCAACATATTTATCAGGTGGTCTAATTTTTTGCCTAATAATATGTAATAAAGTAATTTAATAAATGACTGACTATTTTTACACTGTTTAAAATTTAAACTGCCTGCTTATAACTTTTTAACTGCCCTGTGACAGATGAGCTGATAGCGAAGTCTTAAAGTAATAGCAATTGAAATCCTTTGGGTACAAATCTATAGATTAATATTTGTTAACATACTTGTTCTTCCAACGAGGCCACTGTCTCCTTATGCCTAGCTTGAAGTTCATTCACATAGGCCACATGTTCCGCTTTCAGTTCTTCTAGATGTTGGTCGTGTTTCTTGCTTACTTGTTTCAAACTCTGTTCCAGAGGTGTAGATGTCTGTGAAAATAGTTGTTTTGAATGATAATTAAAGCTATCTACTTTGTATTGTGAATAATTTAGTCGCTTAAAATGTAAACAACTCTGTTTTAATGAAATGTCTTTAGTGAGTCTCTTAAATCATAATCTAGCTCATAAAATATAAATCATAATCTCTTAAATCATAATCTATCTAATAAAAAGTTTACACACTTTGTCTTAAACCCAGAGAAACCGAAATTTTAATCTTAGGTTCAAAAATCCATCAGAAATATCTGGTAAGGTGACAAAGTGGTAAGCAAGGTAATATCCACTTGAAGGATTATGTTATTACTAAAACATCAGAGCCGCACTGCTCGAAGCCAGGAGAGTAAAGTAACTCTATTGTTAGATTTTATCTAGAACACCGGCTTGGCACCTTGCACTCTATGTAGTACTTTATAGTATAGAACTTATTTCATAGTATTTTTTTAATCATTCCCGAGTATGATTGGATTGTACCTGAGGTTAACCATAGATGCGTTGCTACCCCTGCAAACTAAGATGTTCGCCTTATTGTATAACCGGCAAACCGGTGTTTCACAGAGGATTATGAGGATGGTACCTCCCCGGTCGAACTAAACCAGGTCTACCACCTGGCTGATATCTCACCTCCATGGTAAGGGAGGGTAGGTCCGCGCTCTTGGCCCTCCGCCGGCCGTCGCCGGCCGCGAGGTCGCACTCCCGCTCGGGCGCGTCCGACGCTACGGAGCCCAGCGGCGACGCGCACACGCGACCGCGCCATACTTCCTCGGAGTAGCTGCGGATTTTGTAGAAATATTTTATGAAATTCTGATTATTATAAGATGATTATTATTTTTTATAATGATTGTAGGTCATAACAGTAATCAAATCTTAGGAAAAAACTTACTAAACAAAAAATTGCTAAAAATGTATGTATTTTCTAAAAAATTAAATGAGTTGGTCTGAAAGAAATACTTGCAGCCTATGAGGAAACCTTCAATTCCTTTAAATACTTACAGTTGATGTACTTACTTTTTAGGCCTGAACAGCAGAAAAAAGAGAACGGAATATATAATTAAAAATATGTAAAAAATGAAATTGAATAGTTATTAATAAAGTTAAATATAATTTCGCAATAGCTATTGAATATATCGTACCTCCTTTCCATATCGGAACATTTTTTCTCAAAATAAGTCCTCAAATTCTCCATCTCTTTCTCGTGCTTGATGCTCAACTCTTGCCTTAGAGCTTCAATATCCGCGTTTCCCGCCTTTACGGAGGCGAGGAGCTCTCTCAAACGCCGTGTCTCTATTGTATAAGCCTGTTTATCCTGTTTCATTTGAGATTCTAATTCTTTTATTTCAGTATCGTTTTCTACTCGCATTTTTCCAATCTCATCGCACAGGATCTGTATCAGACTTTCCCGCAATTTGTTCCTTATATTCTCCTCGATACAGCTTTCGAATTTTTTCAGTAATGTCGTAATATTGTTCTCGAAGCCCGTTTGGAAGTCGTCAGACGAGCCAGTGGACCTCAAGTCGGATTTTGAATAGTTAACGGTTATTTCCTCGCGATCCATATCCTTTTCTCCGTTCGAACTTTGGAGAGACGTCGTCCCGCTCATGATAGCGGAGTAAAACTTCGTGCTGTCATCTTTGACCAGAGTGTGGTATTTCATGAAATCTGAGATCTGTGCCTTTATAGTGTCATGTTCAGAATTCGACCTCTCCGCGAGAATATGCTGTAGATTGAGCACCTCGTTAGTAAGATGATCATTCTCGACTTTCAAACCATCCCGTTGGGAATGTGATTGCTGCAATGAGACGGTGAGTTTCTCTATTATTTGGTCACGCCTTGTGATAGCATCTTCCAAGTGCACAAGCTGAAAGACAGAGCAAGCATGAATACAAATGACACAAAGCGTAGCATGTATGTATGTACAATGTTTTGGTGCTCACAGCCATAGTCCAATTATCACCTATACAAAAGGTACTCTGTGTTTCAATAAGCAAAATCAATCGAAAACAACTGTAAATACAACAAATTCACAATCCTTGACATATGTCAAGGATATATAACGTTTTACCAGTCATTTATAAGCACAGATCACCTTTCATAAAGTTTCGAAGAGTATTGAAAGTTGGCATAGAATTTTAGTAAAAAAATCAAAAACATGTGCATTTTGAAATATCATATAGTGTACGCATATATTCAAATTTTGTTAGTTTCATCTTAACTTCATTCACTAATCACACACATCATGCAAAAGCAATTTGCCTAATTGAAGAGACTCGTTGAGACTGCCTCGTATTTGATTGGAAACAAATAAACACCACAACATCGCTACCTATTAGTGCTATACAAGCATTTTCAATTGTGACCTAATTAAATCCAGATCAAGTTCAGAGGTAAATTTTGAAACAATACAAGCATTTCTATATCGCTTTTAGAAGTTTTTTTGAATAAAAAAATTATTATATAAATTGGAAATTAATATATTTACTATATTTGCTAAATTAAATAAATGACTACTGAGATCAACAATTGTTTAATACCTTTATTATTTAAACAATATTTTACTGAACACACAAGGTAATCAATAAACACTTTACAACTATGAAAATATTAATCCTATAGTGTTCTTAGTCATGCCCTCAAAAATAATGTATGTTATAGTAATAAATATGTAAATATAGCATGCAATTGGTATTACAACAATTAACAGGCAAAGCAGGAACACAACATAGATCAGGCAAATGCACAGGCACAATCCGTAAACAACCAGTACCTTCTCATGGTACTCCTCACATATTGTCTTATAGTCGGTTGTAAGTGTACTTAATGATGCGGTCTCTTCCGGGGCCATCGATTTAGGAGGTGTTGACGTCCCAATATCTTCACTCTGTTTCTCTTTCGTATCATTATCTACTGTTACTTCCTCAACCATTAGATCTTGTTCCACCTTATCGCTGGAAGTTGTAGAATTTTCAGATTCCTCTGGAGTCATTTCCTTAATAAGTGGAGGTTCATTGTCATCAAATACCTCTTCAACTTTAACACCATCAGTAGCACCAACAAGAAACGGAGATAACAAGTTTTGGAATGCAGGAATGGATTCATTTGCACCCAAAATTGTACTTCCCTCTGGTGGTGGTCCAAATATTATTTTAGCAGACTGTAAGGGAAATTTTGGAACTCCTTGTCCTCTAATATCTAGTTTTATTATTTCTTCAGATCCAGAACTACATTTGCTGGGACAATCTTCTTCCTTATCTGCTGAAATGCTTATTTTGTCTAAAGATATATCATTAGTTTGATCAGATCGTTGACTGAAATTTTCATTAAGTGAATCAAGATATTCACCACTTTTTTGTGATACTTTTAAGGAGTCACCTTCATAGGACTGTTCAGATAGTGATTTCTGTTCTTGTGCAATTTCTCTTGAAGTGTCTAATGATACAGCTAAATTCACCGGGCTTTCTTCACTGAGATGTACCTCCGATATTGGGTTATTATTGTCGATGTTCCAAGAAGTGCTTTGTTTCTGTGGGTCTTTTGAACTAGAGCTTTCACTGCGGTGGGAGTCGGATATTGGAACATTTAGCGAACTAGTGTGAGACTTCCCTTCTTCAGTCTCCACCTTAAGGAAATCTTGAGGGTGAAGTCCAACATTCTCAGACTCAGTGACGGAGTACTCCATTTTTGAAGGGATATGCTCCGATATAGATTCGATTTCGCTGTTTTCTTCTTCATTGCGTGGAGTGTCGCTCGCTCTCAACTGCCCTCCCGTGACCTGCCCCGTATCCAGCTCCGATTCAGTTTCATTGTTTACGACGGCCCCCAGAACGGGAATCTGTTGAGAATGTACGACATCCGGAAGGACATTCTAAAAATATACAAAATTATAAATAACACTGGGTGAAACTTTTACTATCATTGACATGCGAAAGTTACAATTAAGTCCTTCTGGGGCCAATCATAGAATAGTTTTATGTAATAAAGTGGCGTCTCATAAAGTTGAACTTTATCTTGCTATTCTTTTTCGTATCTATTCTTACGGTGCAACGTTTAAAAATATCTTTAGCGACTATGAATATCGAGATCTAAGGATAGGTACAACAAAAAACACACTCACTTTTAATTCCGACGCTTGAGCCTGAATTTTGTGGATTTCATCCATAATTTAACAAATTCGTAGTAAGGTTATGCGTGTAATTCATATTAAATCCACTATATCTGTCGTCAAGACGACGTTTTTTTCAAACAAAATACAGAATAACACACACAAGCGCCATTTAAAAACTTCAACGTTCCATTACTATATACAAACAAGCAGAATACATTTCATTCATTTTTAACACGACCTTAGCTAGATCGTAATATATAATTAATCTGCTAGAAAATATGATATAATTTATAAATCTGTTAATTTAATTTTATATTTACACGTAAGAAACAATTTCAATTGTTGTTTTCATTTTAAATAAGTTTAAGTTTATATTTCTGACAATGTAGATCTAAGAACATGACATTCTTGACAGATTCTGTTGGTTGCGTAGAATGAAATCAATGTTAAACTTCATAAATAGCCAGTGATAATAGGGGCTTAAGCATTTAACAGAAATCAGCCATAAAAGTTAAAAAAATAAACGTGCCTTTAAATATTTAATCTATTACACCGACAGTTGTTTTTTTAACTGATATGAAACATGATAAGTCATACCAGCCGCTGTCGTGGCGACGCTCCGCTCTCCAGCACAGAAAGACAACCAAAGTCTTAAATATTAAGCTGTACCAATACACCCTCGTTATTGAGACGAATGTGTAGTTGTGATGATCATGAGTAATAAGCATTTCATAATGTGAATATATTATTTTTATTAAAAGTAATCTTCGCATAATAAACCATCTTTTTTTCAAAAATGTTTGGTTCTATATTTGCCGGTTATTTTTTGATGTAATTTTTAATTATTCGTGGTTAATGATATGTACAAATCTCTGCAGCTGACAATTATATTAGAAGTTCTTTTTATAATACATGAAGTATTATTATATTATAGCCTTCTTTAGAACTATTGCATGCTTCACTGAACCATTAATTATAATTTGTAAAGTTTATTTTAAATGGAAAAGATAAAAAATGAGATATGTCATATCAACGATGAATAAGGCAATTAAAGTATAATAATAACTAGCCTGTGAGGATTATACAATTGCCTGGTGGTAGAACTTATGTAGTTCGACCGGGGAGATACCACCGCCACCCTCATAATCCTCCGTGATACAATTTATTGTGTTACGCTTTGAGAGGCGTGGTTGCCGGCTATACTTACGCGTGGAGTGAACATCTTAGTCCTCAAGGGTAGCAACGTGTGTTCAACCTCAAGTACGATACAAACAAACTCGGGCGACTAATGTCCATGGGCGGCAGTGACCACTTACCTTAAGGTGGTGTTTATGGTCGTTTGCTACCGTTATAGGATAAAAAAACCTACCTTGTAGGACTTATATTTTTGGGGACCCGTGGGAACAGCATATTCAGGCTGATGGAGCCAGAGTGAATTAGCTGCCTTAAGATGAATTTTGGCACAAGTGCATTTTCATACTTTGAAAACGGTAATCTACAAAAACAGAATCGCATAAAATAATCGATTATTTTTCTAAACCATGTGAATAACTTGAGGCCACTCTGATTCTAGAAGCCTCTGTGCGTCACAATCCTCTGAGGAAAACTGTTGTGTTTATTATTTTTTTGTATTGTAATAATTCACTGGCTACTAGTAAAAATTTGCGTAGCAAACATAAGTAAATGATAGACGATAATTTGTATAACTAAAATAATAAAACTCATGATTTTGATATAACTTTATTACTATTTACACAATACACATTTTTGAAGAAACGGCAGTTTCCTCTGTCTATATAAGTATTCCGACATTCAAATAAGGCCAATGTGAGATTTGATGAAATAGTACAATTTAATTTAGTTCTACAATAAAATAATACAATAGCGTATTGTTTTATTTTACATGTTAACCTTATTATAAAAAGCGATAAAAGTGATCACGATCACTTAATAATGACTTTTGCCTCTAAAAAATAATTGGTAGACTCTAACATCTACCCGCACATCTCAAAAATACAGCCGCTCGCACACGCCGTTATTCAAAACGTAACTATATTGTTATCTGTGCTAGAATATCTATATAATACTAGCTGACCCGGCAAACGTTGTTCTGCCATATAAAATATTACTGAATTTCCCGTAGGAATGAGCGA
>DWNR01002866.1:0-12447 GCA_018250455.1 Polygonus leo
CCCGGCCGTGTTTAAGGCCATAAAAATTCAACCCCTAAAAGGAGGGGTAGCGGGCGGAGCCGCGGGCACAGCTAGTTCATAATAATAATATTCATTTCGTATTCTAGCGGGATAAGTGTATTTTTGAAATAAAAATTATCCTATCTGCGATACAAGTAATAACTATCCACGTACAAAATTTCATCTAAATTTGTTATTGATTGAGTAATAAACATACAAACATTCCCATTAAACATTAGTAGGATTTCAAACTCATAACTTATGCCGTTTGTTCGTGTGTATTATTAACCTATTACGCCTTGTTAAATTTACTTATTCATCTCGTACATAATAATATTTAAATGTGCAGTTACTCTAATGACGGCCTGCAGAGGGTATTCAGAGATTTAATCATTCTAAACAATAAATGACTTATAATTATCAGTTTCCTTCTTCGTGGCTCAAGAAACTCATATTTCAAACTAATGTTTTAATTACTTACTAAAATACTAACTATGAGGTTTAGTTAAGTTTTTATTGCTAATGGGTAGATCATAAACCATATTAATTTTCAGTTATACGAAGTGTTCTGTTTAGTTACATACCAATTTTACTCTTTATAACAATCATACGACACAATTGAACAGCTCATTAACATAAGTTACAATTTATATTGCCTACTTATTTATTGCAAAAAAGTATATGGCAAAAATTGTATTTATTCCTATGCATTCTTCGCATTTTCCTTAAGAATACTTAAAAAGTCTGATTTGAACAAAAATATAAAAATAGCGCAATTGTCGGTGACAGATAAATTAACATCACCTGAATTAGATTTTTAAGGTTTACCAAAGAGTTATCCATACTGATATTATAAATGCGAAAGTGTGTCTGTCTGTCTGTCTGTATGTTACCTCTTAAACCGCTAAACCGATTTAGATAAAATTAGGTACAGAGATGGTTTAAATCCTTGGGAACGATATACAAAAGCTTTTATCGTCTTTTTATTTTTTAAATCGTAATGAGATTGATGAATGACATTAGATAAAAAATAACCTACCCAAATCACTAATTCCACGCAGACGAAGTCGCGGGCAAAAGCTAATTCGTTATAAAATGAAGGGACAAAATTTACATTATTCGAAAATATATCTCTTACTCGATATGCATTAAAAAAGTTATGTGTAATGAAAAATCACTGATATCTACGCAACATAATATTTTCTCTTATATTTTTTGTACCAAACATAAGATACTTTAAATTTGAACGTAGATCACAACCAATATTCGTGCATTACTAAAATGATAAACAAAACATCTTTGTTCGGTAATCTCATCCCATTCTTCTCGCATGACGAAATAAACATGTCAGACAGGCGCCTACGTCAGAGGAAATGTTTTTTTAACAAATCGAAGTGCTTAAATTTCATTACGGTTGCTCAACATCAGCAGTATCGTAATTGAACCAGCTATGGGGAAGTCGGTGGTCACGCAAACTTTAAAACATCATAAAAAACGAATAGACATACGATTGCACTTTAATTACACTCATAAATTTGATCTCTGTGAATCTTCATCCCTGTCCGTTTATATGACGCTTAATGTAATGTCTAATCTTCAGTCCGTTTAATTAAACGTGCTTGTTAGAGCGTTATTTAATTTCAAGCTCACGTCGTAATTGGATTGAAGAATTCAAATAGATGTTTGCTTGCAAACTCATAAAGTACTGTAAGTATTAATCTATACAAATATTCGTATGTAGGTACTTCAAACATCTGTTCAAAAGACGAGGTTTTCTTGGTGGGTTGTCCCGAGAAGTAAATTGCGTCACTACGAGTATAATATATATTCGTATCTGTTTGCTATCTATACATATAATAAATCTGTAAAGGATCGCTGTCCGTACATGAAAAATATTTGGGAGAGACCGTTACAAATAACTAATTTCACGCAGACTAAGTCTTGGGAAAATGTAGTCTAGAAATAACATTATTATTTCCTAATTATAAAATTCATTTATATAGATCGTTTAAAAACTTTTTATTAACTATTCTCTCTCTTAATAAATTAAATAAATAAAAAATTAAATAAAATAATAATCAACACTTATTCAAGCTGAACCGATGTATAGTATACCGCTGTATATTATTCAAATATAAAGAAAATACTTTTAGAATCCTTAAACAGGTATCACAATAAGAAATGTTCACGATTCACAGATTCACAGACTGAAAAGTCGATGCGTGCGAAAATTTAGCAGAACTAATTGACAACGAGAGCGAATCCAAAATAAAAGGTAAGATGTAAGTGGGACACGCGGGCGATTACCTGAGGAGTAAAAAATGTACCGTCTGAGAGAACTCATTGTGGCGGCTTTTTATTTAGGTATAGGTACGATATTACTGTATTTTAGACTAGCTTCGAATTAAATCACATATTAGCGAGGGAAAAAAGGAACTATACACAAATTTGCAAAAGAATATAAATCAATAACGTTCACCAAAAGTCTCGCTTATTTTGTTTCAGATCATAACACGAAATTACTACCAATACTTGATAGGACTATGTCTGCAAGATCATATACTCCAAATGGATACGTATGTATAGACTAGAGTATGCCCGCAGACGAAAACCCCTTGCGGGTAGATGTACAAAATTTCAAATTTCTAGATACAGTAGTTTCGGCTGTGCGTTGATACGTCAGCCAGTTAATCAGTTTTGCCTTTTATAAATATAGATGATAACACAAAATAGTGAAGAATGATAGGACAGAGGATTATATCCATCAATAAACTTGTAACCGAGATGGGTAGTTCAAATACGACATTAAAAAGATCAACAAACAGAAATCGGTCTAGCTGTGGTTAAGAACAATTTTACACATTACAGTAAGTAAAGTTTACGAAGTCTAATCTCAGATACAGCTTTACATCTCAAACGAACGGGTCGTAAAGCAGATCAAAATTCTAAGTTAATTTAAAATTAGTAAATTTGAGCGTAATATAGTTTCCACTTAATTATCTTTATTGAGTTTATGTATCAACTATTTACTTACATTTGTGCAAGCATTGTAAATTAAAGTAAAAAAAACTTACACACAACGCGCAAATAATGTTTTAATTCTGAAGCAAATTAAATAAAAAAAGGTGACGACCTTTTTCATTTGAATATAACTGTTTTAAATACATGTTTAGCTTTTTTGTGACGACCAAATCAAATGTGCAAATTAAAACAATTTCAAACATAGACTTGCTTGTCGTTGTGTACAATGTATCTTTCAATATTTGACAAACGTGTGTACCTACCATGTCTTGTATTTGATTTACATTTCTTTCTCACGTCAACTCATCATAATACAGTTATGTATTCTTGTTGCGTCGATAAATTAAATATAATTAAATATTTGTATTGCCAATATTTTGCCGACATACGAGTAAGTACATTATGTTGCATCGGTTTTCAAACAAAAGGTGATTAAGGAAAAAAGCAGTTTTGGATTGCAATTTATTAATTCAACACAAAATATATAACAACTAAGTTATAAGTTGATAACAAGTACGTTTTGTTCTTAGTAATATATCCTTTAAATGTATAATATTGGAATAAATAGTATTGAAGAATTTCAATTACATTACTACACAAATCTAATTAATAAAACAGAAGGGAGTAGTTCAAAATAAGCTTTTGAATGTTCAATTACTTTGTATAAAATTTCCATCATGTTTTCTAAAGAAACATCTACGTCAACTGGATTCAAATAGCTCAATATTTCATCTCAAATTGTATAAATAAGTACTTTGCTTATGAATAAGAAATAATGTAAATTAAATGGCTGGAGTACTTGAAAAATGGAGCCCTCAAGCAATCCTTCTGTCTGAGTGATATTAAACTATTACGATTTCTATTATACGTTTACTACTGTCGTTGCACGTTTGCTTTTGTAAGGTTCTTGCATCACTATTAGCGAGGGTCTATACCTTTACGAAGGATCTTTTTGCTTCAATATTTTTATTATTCATCTGTATTAGATTATGTTGCAAAGAACATAGGAGGATTTTTTACAGAAGATACATTCAATAGGATTTAATTAGCAAATGGACATGCAGTCTATGTTATGGCAAATGGTGATCACTCTCCATGGACATTTGTATTTAACCTCAGGTTGACGTCTTGCCAGAGGTCGCCCTCACATAACCAACCCTAAGAAATGATATGGTCGTATCAGGTCGCCAGGGTAATCAGCATCCAACTGATTGCAAATAACAATATTTATTTTGGTTTCAATAGATTTTTAAAGTCCGTCTAAGATAGCCCATGTGTGTGCTCGTACCTGATTTATCTTAGGCTGACTATAATATTCTTGTAAGTCAAGGAATCTATGCTTCTAGACCATTGTAATTCTTAATTCTCACTTTCTATGTTAGAAATATATGAAACGGCCAGAGATCTAAATCTGCGGAAAATGAATTTATTCGAAAACTTACAAACACTACAAAATACATCTTTCGCTGCTCTGCGGGTATCAGGCGTATAAGGTTTGGACTTCAAAATAAGTTCCGTGTACTCTGTTCCGAGAACATCAATGTAAATAAATAAGTCCTACAGGACACCCGCAAGTTGATTAGAGCCCCTAGCAGTTCCCGTATGTCCACCGCCATATAATTTCTAACGGTGAAGGGACGTAATGGCCAGTATCTATGTAATAATGTTTATGGTTGATTCATGCATAGACAAAGATTTGATGTCGTTGCATCTTAATCTATGGCTTTCATGTTTCTTTTTATTCATTTTATGACAGTATGAAATTAAACTGTTAAAGATATCTGAAATAATGCAGTATTGTACCTATGCTATCTTAATATATAAAAATGAATGTTTGTGTGTACGTCCTTTATAGAATCGTAAACTATGAACATGTGACATGATTTGATCATGTGATGATCTTTAGCAAAGTTGTTGTGCAAGGTTTTTTTTTTATATCTAAACCTAGCGATAAGGCAGACGGGCTACTTGATGGTAAGTAGTCACCGTCGCCTATAGACACTTGCAGCACCAGAGGGACCGCCAATGCATCGCCGGCTTTGCTCTTTTCGCGCCTTTTTTGAAGAACTCCATGTCATAGCGCATCGGAAATACCTCGGGAGGAAGCTCATTCCAGATGTTGCATGTACGAGGTAAAAAGGAGCGTGCAAAACGAACTGTTGAGGACCGCCACGAGTCCAATTGATGTGGATGAGACCTCATCCTTGTGAGTAAAGTTTCTGAGTTGGTGCGACTAATTTTCGACAGTTTATTTTAGTTGGTGGCGTAGCAATGTGCGCAGGGTAAAGCTAGTAGTAATTATATGAAACGTAAAACAATATTATAATACGTGAAATAAAAAACATATTTATTACAACAGAAAAATCTTTATCTGAACATACATCGAATACGTCATATTTTTTTACTTTCCTTATTATTTCCTTATTCCGTATGCTATTTGCTGTCCAAATTGTATTTATAAAAATGTTTGTAATATAATATCGATTTAATACCTAATATACTTTCTTTCGATCGATTCTTATACAGGAGGCGATCTCTGTCTTCAGAGACAACATTAATGTCTTCAGGTGGGTTGCACGCTCGTTTTGTCAGTTCTATACCATAAAAAAGATTAATAAGCCCCTAATTTTAACATCCTCTCGCAGTAGAGTAATAGCCGATCTACTCATATTTCAATTCGAACAAGAAAAATACAAATGAAAACCGCGCGTCCGAGCGTCAAATTAAAATACTCCCGCTGGTAATGCCGAAGGCAACTATTACTTTTGCGTTACAATTACATCGCGTGTAATACTTACATGCTCTATCCATCCACACATGTCCAACAAAGACATTACTAACCCTATTATAGATGAGATTTAACAACCATATCCCGACTTTAAAGGATTTATGTAAAACATAGACTAAGTAAACAAGTAGACGCTTAAAGAATAGATCCATTTTTACCCAGCAATTTTACAAGATAACGTATCTTACAATGTATAAAAACTTGAATAAAATATTTCCTTCGCTATTTTTAGTAACATTAATCCGTCTTAGATTAATGGGGGTGGAGTATTAAGTGAGAACAATGGTATTTTTATTATATAAATAAAAATGTCTCTATAATATATACCTAATTAAAAAAACAACATTTGTAGAATTTGCCTTAAGAAGACAAAATCATTTAAAAAAATGACGGATTAATTTTTACATAAATATGTGAATGGTCACAAAACATGACAGACAATAAGCACAAATGTGACAAAAACTTGAAATTTTACTATAATTGTGTAAAGTGGAATATCCTATAATGGATGATGATGAAATTCAGTTATTTCAGTGAACAAAAGACAAGTTCTAAGACAAAAACGGTTACTGGATCGAAGCGCAGCGGGATTTCGATTTTTCTTCAACTGAGTTTAATATTCATTCATTTGTCAATTAGATTTGTTTTTTAAGTTAAGAAGATAGTTGGCAAGCCTGTCTGTCTAAGATTAAAGGTTTAAGATCTGCCCGCTTTACCGTTCAATATAATGATAATATCATCATAATTATACCATAATAATATTCTTACTATATAATATGAATCACCATATAATATTCTTAGAAGGAATATATCTTACCTTTCCGTTACCAACACTGGCACGCCCTAAATCCGATCATGTATGAACCCGAAATAGTTGGACTAGTTTAGAAACAAATTATTCACAAAATTAATTGTGTTATTATTAAATTGTAATAGAATATATTGATACTATGCTGTACTTTTATTGAAAATTTAGGTAAAACATGCAAGTCTAAACTTGATAAAATTACTTAGAAACCGTTTGTTATATTACGCATTATGTTTTACACCTATCATCATCATAATTCATTACTATCCTATTACTAAGCACGGATTTCCTCTCACTAATAAAAAAAGGATTCTTGTATACTCTCACATAGAAGATAAAATAGACCTACTAGAATTTTCTAAACATATTCACTTAACGTTGAACATGGCACGTTGGCATATTGTTAGGTAAACGAGACCGCCTCTAGCCACTCAATTAGTGCGAGGGTTGGCGTGCTATGCCTGTTGTCTCGCTAAACACTTTTCTATTGAAAAAGATCTCAAAATAACTTTGAAATATAATTCATAATAGCAGTTAGCAGAAAAAGTATAAAAATAAGTATTAGGGGTTGCTTATCAACGGGCGGTAGTTACATCTGTCGATAGAGTGTGTACGAAAAATTTTCCGAAAGTACGTCGCTGAAAATTCGGCTAAATTCTTTAAGCTAAGCTTTACTTCCATGATACAGTAGCTATATGATCCATAGTGTTATCCATAGCACGTCAATCAAAACGACACGCAACGCCGACGGTTCGGCGCGTATGATATGGCGAACATATCCAAATCTTATAACGAGTACGAAGATGAATCGTACTTGAGCTAGATCTCAGTATAATTCGTACACGATTGCATAAGGGTCTTGGTAACATATGCCCATTGGCGGCAGTGAATATCATTTGCTATTTTTATACGAAAAGAAAATCTGAATTTATTTATTCAAATATAGTACATAAGAAAATGTTATCTATAAACTACAAGCTTAATGGCTTACAAAAATAAAATGCAATTTATTATTACAATATCACTTCTAATAAGTATCCTTTTATAGCTAGGGATAAATACGAGGGCATATATCGTTCTAATGAGTCAAGCTTTACACGAGTTTGCCATGGAAGGAGCCTCAAATTAATGGTTAAGTGGAAGTTGAATTCGCAAACGAAGAGTTCCGTACCAATAGATAAAGTTGTGACTAATGAGAATGTAGTTTTAGGCCACTATTGCACTGGCGATTTTCCTACGTTTTATCAGCGATAGCGGTTCTCGGACGTTCGCACGCGACGTTGATCTCCTAGAATGAGCGGGAAGGATTTTTTTTTGTATAAGGGTAGCAAACGAGCATACAGTCCACCTGATGGTAAGTGGTCACTGCCGCCCATGGACATCAGTATTCATTCCCAAGTACGATTGAATCATGCCTGAATTTAATCACAGGTGCGTTGCTACCCCAGAGAACTAAGATATTCGCCTCGTGCACAAGTACCTATAGCTGGCAACCACGCCTCTCCAAACCGAAACACAAAAAAATGCTTCACGGAGGATTATGAGGGTGGCGGTGGTACCCGTCGAACTACACGAATTCTACCACCTGGAAGTGGATAGTGTATATTTGTATGCAAATAAGTACATTAACAATAAGTATATAATATATAATATATAATAAGTATAATAATAATAGGAATATATTATTATATAATAATAATAAGATTATAGACTGCACGGGACGTTGTTACGACGACGACACGCGACGTTTTCGCTGCATAAACGTCGGAGCCAAAATGCCAGTCAGTTAGGAGCATTAAGCGGTTTTTTTTCAACAGTTTTTATTTTTAATTTGTTATTGTAGCGGCCATACTTATTCCTATTTTGTGAAAATTTTTGAAGTGTCCAATTATAACGAATCAAAAGTTACAGTCATGTGACAGACAGACGGGCGACGGACAACAACATCTTGCTAATTTCAAAGTATTCCGTTGCCACCATTTGAGCACAGAACCCTAAAACACGAGTCTCTATCAACCTCCCTGCCTTATCACTGTCTTATTAGAAAGGTATTAGGCTATTTACGTCAAAACTTGTTACACGATATCTTTTTGTAGCGACGCCACTTTTTCCGACATTCGCGTGAGACACACCTACCTAGTTTCTCCAGGCTTATAATAACTGTACTCGTTATATTTATAACAAATGAATTTGAAACGTGGTGGAATCTAATCACAATATGCCAGAGGCAGTACTAGTTGTTAATAAGCAACTTATGTTTAGTTCCGAAAGGCGTAGTTGTCGTTGACACTTATAGAAGAGACGAACATCTTAAATTTGAGAATTAAGAGTCGTTTCAAAATACTTAGAATGTTAGATAAAAGTAGATATACAAAGGTGCAGTTCTATCAGAGTTTTGCCAAACATAATGGACGGTAGTGACTACTAAGCACTAGATAGACTGTATACACATTTGCTACAACAATTAGTTAACAAAACACAAAATGCTTAAAGATTTCCTATGTCGCTACGCGAATTCAGAGCAAGAGTACTCATACCACACTCAGACACAGCTGAACTAAATTGGACGCTAAATCGTTTCAAGCACGGATCTGAGTACTCGATACGATTCCAACTGAACCACTCCAAGTGGATCCCATTGAGGAATTATACTTCGAGGTTGATATAAGGCGGAATGTTTATTTTGCGCAAATCACCACTTGTGAAGCATGAATCGATTAGTAGTCCAGTTCAGGGGGCTTATTCTTGAAAATTATTCCAATAGATCGAAATCGGAATTGCCAAGAAAGTTTTGTATCGACGAATTCAAAAGTTTTTAAGGTAACAGCGGTTTTAAAATGAACTAAATCAACTTTGCCTGTATTGTTCACTTAATAACCGCTTCGTGCGGTTCACTTGTTGGCGCTCGTGTTGGATTGAAAAATACGAAACGTCGTCTTTTATGGCAATTCCGATTCTGATGTAATGGAATTATTTTTAAGAATAGGGGCACTGGTTGATTGGATTATATTTTGTCACTAGTGAACTAATGTGAGTATAAAATCTGTCTTTTTCTGACGATTGTTTCTTGTTAGTATAAAAACATTAATCTCGGGATTATACCCAAGAGAAGAAAAAGTAACATAATTACTTAAAGTCGCACTCGAAGTGGGATCCCATTGAAAAATTATACTTCGAGGTTAATATAAGGCAGAATGTTTATTTTGCGCAAATCACCACTTGTGGAGCATTAGCAGTCCAGTTCAGATCTGGTTGCTTGAATTGTATCTTGTCGCTAATGTTACCACGTGATTGATTCTGTATTTTTAACGCACACAAATTATTCCTTACATGGTGACTCGGCTCTTTGGATGCGAATAAAGAAACATGGAGCTAATAAAATCTGTAGATAGAGATAAAGTAACGCCGTCAACGTTTTCGCTTAAGCTTTTTTCCTGTTTATGGTATAAAGATAGTAAATGAGTTTGAAGTCCAGTTGTTGGAAAATGGTTGCTGGTAATGGACATTTGTAATACCTTAGTACGATTGACCCAAGGTACGACATCTTGGGTTGACAAATGCGTTGCTGCCACTGACGACTAAAATGCCTTTGCCCTTATAGTTACACCTTATAAATATAGCACACAGAAGACGAATACACAAGCACGCAGCCCCAGAACAGAACTCCAAATTCATCAATAATTTTTTTTGTCGGGCCGGGAATGGAATTTGGGACCATCTGCGCGTCAAACGGGCTTAATAACCGCACATCGTGGGTATCCCTCTATTCATTTCATTTGCTCTACAGCAAATAAAACATTAACGGACCGGCGGCCAAAAAAACCCGAGTACAGATAGACAGTACATGGAGTGTCGAGCAAATATTTTTCGAAGTTGTTTGCGTGTATACAAACAATTAGAGAATTAAAGAACTCAATAGTTTATGGAGTTGAGGACTTGTTGAAGACTCTTATGACGATGTAAATGTATTACCGTTAATGCGGCTAAGTGGCGAACAAAAACATAAGATCGATGCGAAATTAACGACCACTTAAGATTTTAGTACGGTCTTTAGCAAACTTTTACTACCCAATTTAATATTATAATTAATATAATATTACATTGGATACGACGCGAATTGGTCGCGACGTCGTTTCTGTAATTATAAGAAATTTTATCCTTCAGGAAATATGCGAATTGATATTTTTAATAGCTACGATGTAAATATTTTTGTTATGTATAGCTTAGTACATATAAGCCAACACATAAATAAAAAGCAAACACATCAATATTTTGCTATCATAGTATAAAAAATCTCGAGTCAAAATTTTTCCATGCTAATCACCATAATGGCCGATTGTAATGAAATTTTGCGCATATATTTATATTGTTTGCGCATATATCTATTTAGTTTGGTCCAATTTAGTACATAGAATTTTTATACTCAATAGATGGCTGTACGAAATATGCGAATCGAATATCTAACATAATTTTTGTTAGTGGAAAACATTTATCTTTAAAGCTAAAAAAATAAAACGAGAGAAAGACGAAACTCTACTAAATTAATGAGTAAAAATAATTACTCAAAGCCGGTTTTAAACTTATTAAATTATTTCTACCTACTATTAACAGTTACAACCACATAAATCATACCCTTCATATTAACACTTACGCGTGCATACCAATTTATATGCAATTCAAAAACAATTTAACATAACATTTCCTGAATGCACCGCTAGTAACTCTTAAAATAAGGTAATTGAAATGCTACGCATAGACATAATATCTATTTATAAAAGATAAAATGTATCCGGTGCTTATTTGATGATGATAAATGATCATATTTAATAACTTATTTTAAAGTGTACGTAGTAAATAACATTTTATTCCTCTTATCCGCCGTTAATCGAAGAAAGATGACCAACTGATTTATACGCTTAAATAAACTGCATACTGATAATTAGGGATGGCAATCTGAAATCGATTAATCGAGGATGATATTAAATCTTTCAATTTGATATTAAAGTGTGAATCGATTTAACGACATCGTATCTCAGATACTCCATGAGACTAAATCCCAAAACTGGATTAGATTTTTGTTGTAATAACAAAGCAACAATGTTTTAATGTGGCACTAAACAAGGCATGTTACATGATGAATCTGTTAATGTGATGGCTGGATATTGATGCATTATATAACAACAATTGTAGATGAAAAAAAAACCTTTTTTATCGTATCGATTTTTTGTGGCTCGATAATAAAGAAAGCTAATACAGGAAAGCTTTTCTTTGAAATAAGCTGTTTTTTGTGTATATAATACGATCTTTTATTAAACAAATCTCAAAAAAAAACAATTTTAATATGTTTCATTTATCTCATACACATAGACATAAATCATTTCCGATTATCAACGGTATTATTTAGTATCGCAATAGCATTGGTAGAACAAACTGTGCTTATGAATTTTATGAAGCAGTGAAACATGGGGCTACAAATAACAAAACGAACACCCGTAGGCCGCATCAACTACCGCTGCCTTTTATCGCTTCATTCATGGTTTATGCCTTACTGCTTACATACACTTACTGTTTAAGTTTGCTGTACTAGCCATTGACGGTGACTTTGTATGCGGAATTTGGGCTCGAGGCTTATTATATTTTTATTAAATATCATTATTGCCTTCTTTGTATGTGTATATATACTATGCGATCAAACTAAGAATAGGAATAAAAATGACCTTGAAGTAATTTCTTTGTCTGAAAGTAAGGTTTGCAAAAAGATTTAAAATAATTAGCGTTAATTATTTGTACAAAACAAAAATATACACATGAAAATAAATAGTTTTTTTTT
>DWNR01002867.1:0-12446 GCA_018250455.1 Polygonus leo
TAGGATGAAGAGTTATGATTCAAATAGTAAGTGCGAAGGAGATTTTTGAATGTGAAAAGGGACTTTGAACATCTAATGGGAGAAGGTAGGGAATTCCACAAACGAATTGCAGAAACAGTAAAAGATTTTTTATAGAACGTGGTACTACGTGGTGCCATTTGAAACTCGAAACTCTCTGCCTACCCCGTTAGGGATTTGGCGTGAAGATGTGTATTGTGTGTGTGTATTTTCTTTGCAGTTATGTAATTCAATAGCAATTATGATAATATTTACGTAGTTTCTGCCTCGCTTGTGTTTCTACTTATTCTGTTTCAACTTATTCTCTAGAATCTAGATTATTTTAATGTGTAAAAATTATTTGTGGTATACATTATTAAGTGAGGTACATGACACGCTTGATTTTAAACGTTAAAAAAAAGAACAGTTGTAACAAAATTTTATAACTTTAATAATAACCTCAGTACCAAATGCGCGTTTAGTGTCTCAATACCTTATTTATAATTATTGGTCGTGCTCGATGCTCGTCTACTCGACATTCGTTACTCGTACTCACTTGTCTTCTGGAGGAGATCTTGGAAGATTCTAGGGCCACCTCTTCATGGTCTCACCTACCTGCAAGCTGAGGCCTGGTGCGCGTCGTCTATACTGTCTCGATCGCGATAGTTTAAGTAGGTAAGCAAGGTAGATAGTTTAAGTAGGCAAGTAAGGTAGATAGTTTAATTAGGTAAGCAAGGTAGACAGTTTAAGTAGGCAAGTAAGGTAGATAGTTTAAGTAGGCAAGTAAGGTAGATAGTTTAAGAAGGTAGTGAGGCAGGTAATTTAAGTAGGTAGTAAATAGATAGTTAGCGGTAGTTTCCCTACGAATTTTGCAAATATAATCGTTGCTTCGAGCAGTCAAATTCACAATTAAGCTTTCCACGCAAATCATCTCTTTTATTTTCAAATGTTCTATACATTATAAAAAATAAAACAAACGTGGACGATAAAGATTACACATTCCTCCATGTACTTATCGGTTTAAGCAATATAATATCACTTTTGTTGTCTAGAATGGAATTGTTTCAAGAAATATGAATATCGTTTTTAAACGGCGTGTAATTACAAAGTACAGAGTACAGGCGTCCATTGCCATGTCGGTGTCATGTGGATCCTCGATATCTGAATGGGCTTATGGCTTGGTACTGTAGATGGATCAAAATCTATATGGTGGTTTAGCAATTTAATTCAATGGTAAGGATACTCAAGGTTTTTTTAAGTGTCTAGAGGTAGCAAACGGGCATGCAGTCTACCTGATAGTGAAAGCCCCTAAGAATTTTAATCTCACACGTTCAAAACTATGGTGTAATAAATATTAAAACAAATACAAAAGTAGAAAATCAATGTCCAGTCAAAGCTTCATAAGTAAAAATGTTTTGTTTATCGTATAAAGGTAGCAAAAGAGTTAGTGGTCACTACCGCCCATGGACATCAGTAATCATCCCGAAGTACAATTAAACCATACCTCAGTTCGATCACAGACGCGTTGCTACCCCTGAGGACTAAGATGTTCGCCTCGTGTATAAGTAGATTTAGCCGGGAACCACGCCTCTCCAAACCGAATCACAATAATTGCTTCACGGAGGATTATAAGTGTGGCGGTGGTACCTCCCCGGTCGAATTAAACGAGTTCTACCACCTGGCAATGTGTCGTAAACATTGCCAGGTGGTAGACTAATTAGTATTAAATATGTAGGTAGGTATAGGTACCACAATTAAAAAAATATTGTACAAGTTATTAAGGTCAAAAGTTATGACTAATAAATACGTAATAAGACTTTTCAGAGAAAGACGAACTATTGGGGGATGCCTCGGGGTGTCTAATAATGTTACGAGGGTGCTATCTCACTTTTCGACGATTTCATGTAACGGTGTAGGCGGTAGGGTTGTCAACTGACTTAAAAATATTTCTTTTCATATTATTATTTTCTTTTTTGTAAAAAATGTAATTATATTTTTTTACTTAGAGCGTCTAAATAAATTGGGAAAAGGATGTCATCGTTTTGTACCTATTTATTTTAATTACACACGTAGAAAAAAAAAATTGATAAAGATTAAAAACAAATAAAAATGTAGTGTAAATTTTGCCAATGAAATTTTTATACCGAAAAATATTTTTAATGAGACAACCCTATTCGACCTATTGTTGTATATATTAACAATTTTAATGTCCAGGTCATTCAGGTCAAAAGTTATGACTAATAAAAACGTAACAAGACTTTTCTGAGAAAGACGAACTATCGGGGGATGCCTCGGGGTGTTTAATAATGTTACGAGGATGCTATCTCACTTTTCGACGATTTCATTTAACGGTGAGGGTGGTAGGGTTGTCACATAATTTTGAAAACAATATAACATTTTTTTTTAAAGTAAATTTGCGTTTAATTGGAACCAATGTCTCAGCTGATTTGGAAAATAATAAGAAATTCTTGTTAACGTTATTAAATAACTCAGTGATGCGATATCAAAGTAGTGCCCCTAAGAATTTTAATCTCACACGTTCAAAACTATGGTGTAATAAATATTAAAACAAATAAAAAAGTCTAAAATCAGTGTCAGTCCAGTCAAAGTTTTATACGTAAAAATATTTTTAAGTGACAACCCTATTTGACCTATTGGTGTACACTATTTTTTTTTTAACAATTTCAATGTTAAAGTTATTAAGGTCAAAAGTTATAATAAATGTGGCAAGACAGACAGACTTTTCAGAGAAAGACGAACTATTTGTAGGGATGCCTCGGGGTATCTAATAATGTTACGAGGACTCGCTTTTCGATGATTTAATTTAACGGTGTTCGCAACCCTACCGGGTGGTAGGGTTGCGAACACGGTTAATAATAAATAAAAATATGAATATTTTTTAAAAATAAAGTTTCTTTTAATATGAACAGATGTTTAATTTTTTATAAAAAATAATGAAATAATAATAATACACACATGTATAAATTACATGATAAAACGATTTAGTGCTCATTTTGAAACTTTGTTACGCAAAAGATTTAAATGAATAAAAACATATAATGTCGATTCGTCCAATTAAAGTTTCATACGATTATTTTCAAAGTGACAGCCCTACTCGGCTTATTGTCGTGTACTAGAAATTTAAAATGAATTTAATGTACAAGTTATTAAGGTCAAAGGTTATGACTAAGACAGACAGACTTTTTAGAGAAAGACGAACTATTTGTAGGGCTCCCTCGGGGTGTCTAATAATGTTACGAGTTTTGACCATCTCACTTTTCGACGATTTAATTTAACAGTGTGGGCAATAGGGTTGTCACGTGAGTTTGAAATAAGTAATTTTTTAGTTATCTTTTAGTTGTAATAAAGTTACTCTTAATTAAAACAAAGGTTTTCGTTCCTATTGAAAATAATGAATGAATGTTACTAGAGCCAAATTTTATGACTTTAAATGATTCAATCGGACTGGCTTTCAGAGAAAGACAACTATTTGTGGGCCTGCCTCGGGGTATCTAATAATGTTACGAATTTGGACCATCGCACTTTTCGACGATATCATTTAACGGTGCTGGCGGCAGGGTTGTCACAGTTTGAAATAATTGTTTTTTTTTAAGTGTGAATAATATATATATTTTTTCTAATTAACTCATCTAATAACACTTATTTTATAGATTTAAATTAGTAAATTTTGAAAATAATAAGTAATTTATAGGAATGTGTATGAAAAAAACTATGTGAAACAATGTTAAACTCTGTACCCATAAATATTAATTTAACGCGTTAAAAACTTAGTTCGAATATGGAAAAAAAAAACTATTGTCTATTAAGTGACAACCCTTTTCGAACATGAGGTGCACTAAAATATTGGTATTATAACGATTTTAAGGTTCAAATGATTAAGTTTAAAAGTTTTAACTAATAAAATGTATCAAAAAAGACAGACTTTTGAGAGAAAGACGAACTATTGGTAGGGATACCTTGGCGTATCTAATAATGTTACGAGTTTTGACCATCTCACTTTTCGACGATTTAATTTAACAGTGTGGACGGCAGGGGTGTCACATAATCTGGATGTTTTTTTTTCTTTTTTGGAATTTGCGTAATAAAAACCTTAATATTTAATATTAAATTTGAACATAAATTTTAATTTTATGTTTGAAAGTAATCAAATATTAATAATATAATAATATTGGTGAAACGATTTATTAGTTCTGTAAATGTAAATTTTACAGGTTGTTGGTGTGTCTATTTGTTCGAAAGGTTAAAAAAATATATCTTGATGTCAGTTCGTTAAATTAAAGTTTTGTACGTAACGCTATTTGAATTTTAAGTAATTTATAATTTAAAATAAATTAAAGGTAATAGGGCATATCTGACCCGCTTAGCGAAGAGTGACGAACATTAACCAAAATAGTGTTAAACTAAGGGGAATAATATGGCCTTTCAATACATATAATTATTTAATTAAAAATCGATGGAGAAAAATGTACAGGATCGTAAAAAAAATAAAAAATAAACAATTTCGGAGGATTTTATTTCATCATATGAAGGCATAAAAAGAATTTCGATACCATAGAGCATGGTGCACGGATGATGATGTTCGGAGGCATGTATCAGACACACTCACACATTAGACACTACCACATTAGACATTAGACTAACCTAACCTAACTCTCTCTCTTATGTTTTCTCTTATATTGTTGGCCAGACATTAGGAAGTAACAGACGCACCCGTTGCCTTTTTAAATGATGTTATGCTTGATTTGGATCAAATTGAATATAAAAAATTTTAACGAATTCGCATTTCATTCATCTTCTCTATATCAGTTTATAACACTTGAATATTTCGAGATTCCCGTGGCTCACATTAATGTGACTACTGCAATAGTATATTAGAACCATATATCAATATACTCTGCTATATTACGTTTGTGTCCGCCATGGGTATGGTTTCCATAGTAAGGTGCCCCTTGACCTTTGATATCATAAAATACCTATAATCTTAAACTTTCGCCCTCATACCTCCATCCTCAAATTTTGTTATGGCTATTGTGCATAGGTTAATGTGCATAATATTATTATATCAAAACAACGCTTGCCGAGTTAGCTAGTGCGTTTATTAATATAGTTTTACGTGCTTTTCCCGAATTGAAACACAAATTTGTATTAAACAACGAAAGAGTTTAAATAAATTTAACAAATGGTAACATTGGTAACAGCCTATTTGTGCATTTTATTTTAACCTACTTTTCAAAAACAAGGTTTGCTATTCGTCAGTATATTTTAAATCTTTCTCGTGTATGCTGTATTTTTTATTAATCTCTTTGGAGCAGATAATTCAGTTAGAGCATTTAAAAAACTTAGCCACTTAAAAACAGTTTATTAGGAAATACATTAAGTTGCTAATAATAAAATCATTATTAATCATATTTTAAATTTCTTCATTCATTTCTACAAATATCAGTTCCGTGGGGTGCGACGTTCATGTTTTTTAAGTATTCAAACATCAACGGTTCTCGTTTAAAATTAATTCCACTCTTTAAAACCGCTCACTATGGAGTTTATCGTGATTTCTGGGTGCATTCAGATGCCAGGTGGTAGAACTCATGTAGTTCGTCCGGGGAGGTACCACTGCCACCCTCATAATCCTCCGTGAAGCAATTCTTGTGTTTCTGTTATACATGAGGCATGTTATACACGAGGATCTTAGTCCTCAGGAGTAGCAACGCATCTGTGATCAAACTTAGGTATGACTTAATCGTACTTGGGGATGGATTTCAAAAAATTCAATGCTTCAATTACGAGACTTAACCCTTAAACTTACTTCACTACAGACACTTATAGTCACCATTATGCCTATATCTAATTTACGTAACATATAAAGGATCTTTGTAATCGACGCAATACCTACATTTTGGGATTGTATAAAAAAAACACTTTGTAACGTCCAATACTTTAATGCTTAATTTTTTTTCTTGAGACACTTGCTACTGGTTCTGTCTCGTATTCTATCTCCACGCGTGCCTTCTTCTTGCTCGGAGCTTTCACAGAAATGTCCTAAAAAAAGATATTTATAAATTATGTATTCATCATCCAATAAATTTAATTCCTAATTATTGCGTCTCGTAAAAGAGCCTGCCCTTATTTAGCTTTATTTATATTTTGAGAAAAAAATATATACATATTATAATATGTGACCTTTTTTCGCATTGAAAATTCAGTAGTTAAATAAAAACATAGTGACAAATAAAATAAAGAGACTGCTTTTAGAAAGAAAAAAATATTTGTAAAGGAACATATTGTGTATAAATGATTATTTATACACTAAAAAATGTCTAATGAATAATTTTTCAATCATACATATTTGATATGAAATCTGCATGGACTGAAATTTAGTTTACATAACACATTAATCGATGCGTGAAAAAAAGAGCGCGAAGGGTGAGGTTTGCGACGCAGCGATGTCGCTGAGCACTCTCAATTAGTTCTTGTGAGCAGTGCACAGGAACAAAACGACGTGATAATTTGGTAAATAAGTAACATGATTCCAGTTTACTCGTTAAGTAGTTAGAGACTATTTTGCAATACATTAAGAGTAAATTTGGTGATGACGCGCTTCTATGCAGTTTACCATGCCCAGCGTTGCTTGAAGTTTTCACTTCAAAAATTGAAATTATAATATACAACATACCTCAATATCAGAAGTTTCAGATTCAAAATCACTGCCAACATCCACACCTTCCTTACGTCCTGATTCACTGTCCTGCAATTGCAAATCTTAATGTTATTACCCTTTTCCACAATAAAAAATTACCATTTTTAGCCCTTTAGCCTTAAAATAATTTTTAAACAAAAAACTTACATTTTTTTGGGTCGGACGAGCATGCAGTTCACCAGTTATTAAGTGCTCAGTGCCTTTCATGGACATTAGTAATCAACTCCAAATATGATAGAATAATACCTAAGGATGACCACAAATTCATATCTATCCCTGAAGACTAAGATGTTTGCCTTGTGATTAAGAACTTGGTTTACAAAACTTCAGTGCAGCTCTATTATTATAGGAATGAAATAATCTTATTGGTGGGTTTACACCTTTGCACTTTGCATATCTTTGGTGGATTTGGTACCTTTGCAGCTCATCAAATTGGTTAGTGCACATTTGTATACTTTTGAGAATGCATGGTACACTTTTGAGAATATTGTAGAAAATCTATCTATTTTTCCTTTTCCTTAAAGTCTGTGATAATTAAATGATTTTCTAACATATGTATATTAGGGAGCCATATCTTTTATGTCCACATTATTAATTTTTAGTTTATCAATTCATTACGATATGATACCCAAACAAATACCCATTTACAATATTATGCAGACAATTGTAACAATTAATTAAGCACTTACTGCATCACTCTCCATGTCACTGTCAGCTTCAACAAACTCATCCGCCTCTTCAACACTCCTCTGCAACTCTTTTTCGAGTTCTGGCTCTATCTCCATCTCTTTCTCCTCTTCATCAGACTTCTCACTTTCACTTTCATCGGATACCTCCTCAGCTTTAAGTGCAGCATCAAACGCCATTTGAGGGAAGTTGTATATATCATTGTACTGGAATGCAAACATGCAATATTATAATATTAAATATTACAAAAATGAAACATAATTTGTTTTAAAATATATAAATCCACAGAATACATTTTAAGAACTTTATAAGGATTTATTTATGTAGGAAAATACACAAATAAATACATATATAAGCCGACACATAACTTTAACATTTGGTTATTTATTTATTTTATATACATTTCTTGTTTGTGTGTTAGTCATTTAACATCTCCCAAACCCCTGGATTTTTTTTGTGTGAAATGAAGTTGATTCGAGAATGGCTTAGATTCACAATTGAATTCAATAGATAATCCACCCCAGAATTTCTATTTTTTATTTTTTAGACAAAATTTTTAGTTTAACTTTTTATACAAATCATAAAAAAGTGTATTGTATACACCTCTACACTTTCACCCATCTACCATCAACCCTATTCTTTATATATTTTTTATGACAGAACAATGTTTGCTGGTCAGCTAGTATATTTATGACTTCTTAATATATATTATAGGAATACAATGAATGTTTGATAAAGTACAATGGTCTACACATTTTACAAATTAAACTGTACTGTTATTACTACTTACAGTTCCCTTCTTTAACCTCTCCAGCAATTGCTTCTCAATTGCATTGTCTATCCTAGCAGCAACAAGAGCCTTTTCCTCTCTTCTACGTTCGCGTCTTTCTATTTTACGCTGAATTGGAACTAATTCTTTACTGTAAAAACAAAACAGAAATCAATCATCAGCTCATTTATTAATCACAACATAAAAGGCTATGCTAGAGAGAGCAATACGAAAAAAGGACAGCAGGTGGAACCCATAACGCTTGAACCGAGCGGTACCACCACCACCAACTTATTACTTTGTGAAGCAATTATTGTGTTTCGGATAGGAAAAGTGAGGTTGCCAGCTATATGGAGTGTACACCTTAGTTATCAGTCAACTAGTCAACGTCAAGCATGATTCAAGCATACTTGAATTACTTAAGAATGATTTCTTATGTCCATAGATAGTGTGTGGTGATGACCATCAGGTTTACTGTGAATCAGACTTCACGCTTGTTTGCGACATTTATACCATAAAGAAAAGATGGACTTTATTATCATTCTAGACCTTCTTTCCTCTACTACACTATAAAAGAAAGTCACCAAGCTTAAAATGTTGTTATCATGATGTGATTACCTATAAGTGTGAGAACAGTAAGTCAGCTTTAAATTAAAATGTTTGTAAACGCTGTATCTTATGTTGGTGATCCAATAAATAAATAATGGCCACACCATTAAGGGTAAGTAAAGAATAAGTTTGTAGTCTTTATATATGTACACTTTTATAGTATATTATACTTATATGGTTTATATGAATGTTCCCAAAGCTTACAAAAACTTATTTTATCTCTTTTATTTATATAACACTGACATTCCAACTATTTCTAGAAAAACACTTTTAGATAAATAATCATATAATCACTCCTTAATGCACTCAAGAGTACTCAAGCTGAATAAATTTCCATAATAGTATTGGTTTAAGTGCTATGCTTGTCAGTATGTAAGCAGTCCTGTATCTGATAGACAATCTGTTATAATGTAAGGACGGTGACAATCAATATCCTTATGATATTTTAAGTATTAATTGCTTCACGCAAAAGGAGATAAACTGCCATTGATGTGTAAGTAGGTCTTTTTATAGCTCAAAAGTACATACATGCATACACACAGTGACAGTACATACATACAGTGACAGGCATGCAGTTATTTTATATTTTAATCATTACCGAAGTTAACCACAATTGTGTTCACAAAAAACTTAGATATTCTGACAGAAACACAAAAATTGCTTCACTGAGGGCAGCAGATGTCACTTTGCAGAAAAACTACAAGAGCTCTAACACTTGCTAGAAGATGACTTTAGGACCAGACACATGCAACTGCTTACAAGATTTTTTATGGGGATTAACTGTTCAGGCCCAGGGGTAGAAAATAAACCAGTGGTGTACTACGACATGGGGTTTTTCAAAAAAATGTGGGAATAGAGCTCTCCACCAAAGCAGCCAATGCATTGTAGGTCCCCCTGGTGCTGCAAACGTCCATAGACGACGGTGACTACTTACCATCAAGTAGGTAGCCCGTCTGCCTTATCGCTAGGTTTAGTTATAAAAAAAATCTACGATACTTACACCCTCCTAAGTTTCAATTTTCTCATGCGAATCAAATATTGTGTTATCTTGACAAATCTCTGTTTACATTTAGCTTTAATGAATGCAGGCCAATATAAGAGATTTTCATTTATTTGATATATTGCCTTCTCAAAGTTCCTGGAGAGCTTAACCTTTTCCCATTGCTTATTTGGAAACATTATCCTGGAAACAATATTAAAATATTTTATTTCATAATATTTATTTTTCACACTTAAAGAGGGTTGAAAGGTTACCAAAACAGATATACAATGCGAATGTGGACGGATGTAGATACCGAGGGAGACCCAGACTGACATTTCATGATCAAATTGATTGTGTGCTGTCTGAAGGAGGTGTCAAGAGTCTCCGAAATTGGTGTGTTTGTATGAGGAGAGTTATGAAAGTGGAAGAAGCCAGGCAAGTATGTCAGAACCGTGCCATTTGGCACTTGATACTCTCTGCCTACCCCGTTGGCGTGGCATGGAGATGTGTGTGTGTGTGTGTGTATAATATTTATTTTTAATAATAAATTTGTACCAAAATGAATTTTCCTAACACAAATTGAGGTTGAGTACAAAGTCATAATTACCCTGAGGAATCTCATGTTTGTGTGTAAACCAAAAGATTTCACAACACAATTTATACATTTACATCCACTCTCATAACCTGGCCAAATGACTTATTTGATTTATAATCACAAAAAAACAAAACTAATTTGTAATAATATTCATAAATAATTATAACACTAACACAATCCCAGCACAATATAGATTATCTTTACAATCCATTTATCAATTACCATAAAATTGTATTAATACATTTGTATTATTTATATTTTTATTGTATCACCTTCTTACAACCAATACAAACGAATAAAAGAAATGTATAATTCAAAACCACAGGTAAAACATTGGTTATAACATTGCATACCTTTCGGCTGTCCGCATATACAAATATATGATCCCATTTTCTTCTCTAATCGTGGCATATTTACTGTTTGCGAGTGGACAAGACGCACGACTGCACAATCCAGTGAGGTTATATTCATTACGACAAAATTGTTGAGTCTTCGTGCTAAAAAATAAACCAGCATGAAATTATTTCTCATATATCATTTTTGTACGATACTATACGAGTATTTTTAGAATAAAACTTCAAATACATACCTTACTTTATGCGAACAATGTGTTTTGTTGATAATAGCCCACACAACCTATAAATTTAAACAAATGTTTATTAACAAAACGAATAAATCACTAATCAAATACATTTCGTGTCCTAGATATACAGACTTACATCGTCGTGCTGCATTTTTCAAAGTATAAAATACAATACGGTAATTATGTTTTTGTTCAAAAATTGATATTGCTACACATTACCAGTATATAATCTATGGCTACACATTCTGCACATGTAAAACGACGTGCAATTGACATTGAGTACAGTGACAATGACATTTACGATGTAACGACAATAATACCATGGACAACGGCAGATGAATGTTCACAGATTAGAATAGAATGTCATATTTGCTAAATAATGTTGTGTCAAACAACAAATACTAACAAGTTAATAGTGATGTACGAACGTCATTTTTCAGCATTCGCAAATTCGAATGCGAATGCGAATATTAAGTTTTTACTTTACTGTAAGCCTAAATACCCACATAAAATTTAGTAGCAGATGGAAATATAATTTTTCTTTCTGTTTTTATTTCCAATTATCAATATAATTTCCAAGTCCCACCCTACCTAGGCAGTCGGGTAATGATAAAGTCAAGTGAAGATTGATAATGTGCGTATGATGTTAATTTACTTTCCCAAAAAAAAAATAAGATTTTTTGTTTTATTAACCTAAGGTAAACTAATGTCATCGCGGAATTTGCATATTTTTAATTTTTTATATACTTAAAAATAATAAAAATTAAAAATTATTAACCTAAAATTAAATAAAATTACTTTTTCGGATGATCACATTTGCAAAACATTCGCTTGAACTTTGCGAATGCGATTATGCAAAAATATGCGAATATTCGTGAATGCGAATATTCACTAATATACGAAGACGTCATCTCTTTTATTGTATCATAATTTATAAGTTTATAAGGAGTTATGAACATGCCTCTATTTATTAGTAATACACAAGTGTGAATTAAATTATGCCTCCTGTAACTGTGTGATAAACTACTTAGTAAGGGTAGTTTACCCTTATTAATTCTGGTGATTATTATTTTATTAATTGTATAATCTATGGCATTTTTACTTTTTCTTTAGAGATAAATATTTTTGGAAGTTGGCAGCATTGTAATTTCGGTTATTTTTCGTTCATGTCACAGGTCAAGTCAACAGTCAAGTTAGTTTGCTTGCTAATCATAACGTTTGAAAAGTGATCTGAATACATGATTGTGTCGGCATTTTTAGAAAATGCTTGACGTGCGTTATTTCTATACTTCCTATGTTTATTAATCTCGTTAATTGGCAACCGAAGCAAATATAAAAATGAGTGACAATATAAAAGTAGTTGTAAAAGTTAGACCTTTAATTCCTCGAGAGGAAGAAGAAAAACTTTCTTACCAGTGGCGGGTGGAAAAAAAGAAAGAGTAAACAATTTATCAGGGCGGGGGAGGGGGGGGGGGGGGGTTTGCGTCTTGGGGGTTAAAGAATTTTTTT
>DWNR01002868.1:0-12446 GCA_018250455.1 Polygonus leo
TTCGGCCGAAACTGAAGTAGAAACCGAAATTCGGTTTCGGTTTCGGTTTTAAAAACCAGTTTCGGTCGGACACTATTAAAAATATACCGTCCTGCATGATGAGTTTGAAGATGGATCAATTTATTAAATATTGTAATTACTAGTTCAGTTAAGGTGAGATTGCGGTGAAATGTTGTGGTAAATAGGATTGCGAAACGAAGTATGACTACAAATAAGTGTAAAAGAAAGAAAATATAACGATGACCATGGGTACTATAACCATAGTACTTGTAATTTTGGTTTGTCATTTCATACAGCAGTCGATAATATAATAGTATGACGCTTCTCAAATTGACTCTTCGGGATATAAATCTCCGATACTTATGTTTCACAAATAAAGTCTACTAATCTATTGTATTTGGTAATCATAAAATCCATCTAATAATCAAATAATCAAGGCGGATCAAAATTGTTACCAATATTATTTTATACTAGCTGTGCCCGCGACTCCGCCCGCTACCCCATTTAGAGGTTTTTTGGCCTAAAACCTGGCCGGGGGTCTTCTCGACAGTTTAGTCAAGTTTGCATCAAAATCCGTTAAGCCATTTTTGTATCTCCAGCCACGTATTTTTCGAATATCTTCCATGTACATACTTTCGACCCTCTTTAGCTTTATTATATGTATAGATAGATTATAACATTTAATATGTACGCTAAATGTACGAAATGTCAACGAAAACGTTTATGTTTGTGATATTGATTAACACCTTGTTATCTCTGAGTATGAGCTAATGAGTAATAATAAACTAGTGGCTCCGTTCTTAAGTAGATAGCAGGAAGTAATTGAAACAGCAGTCATTTTTGATAAAGAAGAATTCGTTATTGTGTAAGCTTCCACTAGAGATAATGCATGCTTGTATAGATGTCTTATTTTTAAACGGTGTTTTGTGATCGGAACAAAGAAATGTTCTTACCAATTTGGATTTCCTTGTTTCACGGGTATTTACCTACTCTTATGCTGAGGTGCATGTATGTGCACGGTTAAGAGAAATTCATGAGGTTGCCTCGAGCGAGTGCACTGAGGACGGCGCGGGGTGGCTGGCTCTTGTAGGCGTAAAATGCAAATCGCTAGCGTTTCACCGCAGGACAATGCGGTCGAAGTGTTGCACGTCTTGTAAACAGCGCAGACGTGGTTTGCTGTTCTACTTTTTTGGGTAAGTGGCCGTCCATAAACGGTTGTGCATAGGCTGCCGCAGAAATACCGCGGGCGGTACAATACCTCGTTCGGCGCCGCCGTACAAGGTAGACGCGGGCGTGAACGCGCCAATTTTCAATTGTACGATATTTCCAAAGCACGTACTACATCCATTTTAGTTTGCAGTAAAATTCTCATGGTTTTGGTTCTGTACAAACATGGCGAATGCGTACGTAATTGCGTGGGCGGGTGCCAATTTTTTGTTGTGCATTCGCGAACAGTTTATTATTCGCTCGTACCTACCTACGTGTTGCGACCGTTTTGCTTTTCGTGTAACGTTTATGAATATAGATCGCGCGGAAACATTAACATCGGGCGCATCGAGAGCGTCGAGATGAAATTATATTTTATGGAAATGGACATTGAATCGGAGCCAACGCTCGCTGCATTCTCGTAGCGCGACAGTTATGCGGGCGTGTGTGCGGGCATGAGCACCGCGGCGTGCCTATCGACAACAATAAGACCGCGCCTTGCGCTATAAACATTCTTTGCCGCAATCATTACGAATATAACCTATAAATTAGCGCAGAGCCGACTGCGAACAAGCGGCTCGGCGTCGCGGGAATTCGAAATGAGGGCTGGGCCCGCCGCAGCCGCCCCGTTGCCAGCTTCAATGGAATACCTGCACGCCGCCGCGCCGCACCGGTGCCCCGCGCGCTGTGGCCGTCACATCGTCTCAACACAATCGCTCTGCCAATTAGACTTTGCGCTCACAATTGCAGATTATCGACTATGATTGAGATCAATGTCTCATTTTGCGAAACATGACTTTCCATTTTGGAGTAGTTAGAATCGAGCCTCGTGTGACTGACACGCGAGAAACGAAGTCACCAGACGTCTGGGTAGTTTTTGTGCCAACATTTTTTAGTACTTCTAATTTAATGCAACAAGTTTTCCTTTTGACATAATTTTAGATAAATTCATTTACGAATCTGTCGAAGCATTCCGTCCACGAAAAGGAGTCGATAAAATTCACTATCAACGTCTCGTCAATCAATAATCATAAATCGTTTTGTTTTGTTAAGAGAATAAATCGTAAACAGAATAAAACAATGCTATCAGCGTTATCAGCTTGTTTAAACTGAACCTTATGTAGGTCAAGAGTTAATCAGGTTAAGCCAACTAGCGTACCGAGTTGGATAGTTACCACTGTCTCCCCGTCGATGTATGCATCGCTCGTAATATTAATGGTGCGCGTGTGGTCTTGGTTAGAGAAATATTTTAAAATAATTAGCCACTCTTCCTGGCACATTTCAGTGACACAGTGACAGGTAGCTTTGTGATCTCGGTGAGGTGACACGCAATAGAGCAAGTTTTCATCGCTGAGCTCACTTACGTCATCGCGCCGACGTTTCAGAATGTTGTAGCTGAAAATCGTTTTTACCGGCAATTTGTCGAGGTCAAGGTGTCACATAATATGACTTGTCTTGCCGCTTGCCTTGAATGTAAAACATTAGTTTATTTAAGAAATGTATGTAAGATGCAACAATGTAGATATTTTAGTACAAATATTGATATTTAGTAGGAAATAATTAGAATTGAAGTTATGAGTAATCGTTGTAAATTTTCTGAATCATAATTATCAAGAGAGACGGCACGCCAATATACGAGTAGGAATTTAGCTTAGGTTGAACCTATTTCTACAATTAGTTAATTCATGGTAAAGCTTTAAACTTGATAAAATATGGCCTGGTTAAGCCTAAACATGGCAGGGGTTGATCACAAATCTCTTTAGTATTTGAGTATCTCTTTAATTTTGTGTGTTATCACAATAATACAGGTCGTGCAATCCACCTTAACATAATTGGATTCGATTACCTGGCTAGGGCATACTTTTGCTATTCATTTACCTAAGGTACCTTACTTACCTAAGGTACCTTAAGCAAGAGAGGGTAATTGTTACCTATTTGTAAATTCACTTACACCATTAGTAATGCAAGTCACATCGTATCGTTAGACTGTTTTCGATGTATATAGAACAGTGATTATAATATAATTATCTATAACTGTATCAACATTGCAAATTTTCTAACGTTTATTACCCAACCTAAGCTTAGATATCCTAACTACTAATTGTAAAACAAACTTCGTAATTGTCGTGTACATTTCAAGCGACTATTTTTATTATTTAAAGAGATATCGATACATGGCTAACAAACAGTAAAATGATCTGGGAACCGGCCGATCTATTCGATATACCTTTATATTATGTTTCATCTTGCGCCAATATGGACAACTGTTTATCTGAGCGTCATAACGTATCTACTACCTACGCGGAATGTAATTGCAATTATCCAGCGTAGATAAATAAATGAATACTTACATATGTATTTTACTCAAAGTTTTTAATGTAGGTAATGCACTTGGATATGCAAGTATTCGTATTATCATTTCACTTGATACTCTCTTAAAAGGCTTATGAATATGTAGATCGCTTAGGAAGTACTAAAAGACCAAGTTGTTAGAGAACTTATATAGCTCAGGTATTTATCGATTCAATCTGTTTTTCTCAAGCATGTACGTAACTGCACATACGATCGACAGGTTTGTCTATATCGGTTGCAAATGGCGTCTTAAAAGTTTGCGCAGGCGCCAGTAAATATTGTCCGTTTCCGTTTTAGGTAGATCGTGTTTCTGCGATTGCTGGGCGTCGTGACTTTTGAAACGAAAAAGCACGACTCATAGCGCGCCTAAGAGATAGTGTTGAATGACACGATTGGAAAACCGATAGCTCTAGAACTGCGCTGTAATACGAAAAGATTTCTTAGAAGCTCCGGATAGGGAGCACCGAGAATTTTGTTACAACCTTTTAAAAAACATGAATTATTGATCGTCGTAAGTGTCGTGTACGCAGCCTATTCATGGCATCGGTCGTGAACGTAGTCGTCAAAGCGGCGCCTGGTTACATCATGCGATTGGAAAACTCGCCGCGTCGGAGAGGCCTAAAGACGTCAGGCCGCGACTAGACTCGGAATGAACTCGTCACGGCTCTAGTCACATCACGTCCCCAAACTGAAGGCTGCTTTCAAAAGTTTAAATTTACGCTAAACGACATTAATGAGTGGAGCTGGTCGGCGAGGCGCCTCTGCCGAGGAGATTTTCACTGGTGCGAGTGTGCGTGCACGCGCATAAATATTCATTACGTACTTTGGTGCATAGTGTGCGGGCGCCGCACGTCGCGACTCGAGTCAAAGGTGTCGCGGCGCCGCTGTCTTTATCTCCAGCGGAGTATAGAAAGATTAGTAGGCAAAAATTTGTTTGACAAAACCTTTATTTGCGTTGCCAACAACTATACAGAACGTTTTGGTTCGAAGTCACATACCGATAACACGTCATTAAACATAACAGGGGAAATCTAATGTATAGCATAACGAACCTTAATTACTTAGAACGGTTACTTAATTTGGGTTTAAATTGCAACCTTTATTGTGTTTGTGGAATTATAGCTATTTTTAATGACCGTAAGCGGTATAGCGAGTATAGGTTGGTTTGACCTTCTGCTCTTTGTTGCATTGCAAATACCCTAGGCTGACATGTCGCCGCGTTGGCGCCATTTGCCAATAAATTTAGGACTGTCTCGGGCATTAAATGAATTCACAGATTGAATTATGAATACTGGCGCCGGGCGCACTAGATCACAATCTGCCTTCCGAGATCTCGGCGCGTAAACAGGTCTGCTCATCACGATGTTTACTGAGGATATTTACTTGCATGTATGCACGTACTCGATGAAACATGTCTTACCCCGGTAAACGAATGATCAGATACGATAGGACGATTTATTAAGCTTAATTATAATTTAATAACTTGGTATCTGCTCGTGCGCAGGCGAGTAGGTCTCGGTGAGGTTCCCTGCGATCAAACTACTCATTGGCTGTGACGTTAATGTCGTCGTTAATAACGCGATGAAGTTTCTCTATCGGAATAAAAATAATGATGAACATTACGAACATTATAACATTTACTCGCCGCAAACCTAGTTCTGGGTTAATATTGAACGTGTTTACGTTATATAAATAAATGTGTTTATTATGCTTCTGCTCCACATTCTCGGCGGACATGTAAATTGTTTAATCTATCATCCGTAGTTAGTTATATAACGCTCGCTTCTCGGCCATTTATCGATCGCACGTCGTCAAATCGGCTACAATCAAAGCGTCGCGCAAAATGTCACTGCTCTCTCTATTTCCGTCTGGAGCAGACCCAACAAGAAAGCTATGCAAAACGCAAATTCTACCGTCGCCGTCTAGACGCCGATCCTGCTACGATTGAATAACACTTGATCCAATCAACCCGAATAGAGGGGTCGGGGAGGTCTTGCGAACCGGCCGATACCCGCCCGCGATCCTCTGCGCGATCAATTGCTCCCGCGACATGTTTTTATGAGCGCTGCAGCTCAGAGAAAGTGCCAATATACCTATTTATTCACATTTGAAACCGCCATGTTTACAGTTTCTATCGATTCCCATCAATTTACATAAATCCTTACGAATGCCAATCGCTTGACTTATTTATTGCCTTTAGTTCGAATCAAATAAACCAACAGCAACAGCAAATAGGTTTGATTTATTTGATGCGTACTAGGCAGTAACTAATGGTAGTGAGTCGTTTGATTTTAATTTATCCCTCTTGGTTCCAGCGCCAGATATAGTCCAAGAAGACAGTCCGATGATAATCCTCGGCGGGGAAGAGGAGGAACTTAGTATGAAGCGTGAGTTTAACCTTTATTTATTCTGTGAATAGTATAAATACACTTTAATCGTACAGATTTAAATTTCTTTAGCTTAATATAAAATATAAACACTGATTTGTAGAATTAATAATGGAAACGTCGTAATAAAATTCTATGTCACTGTGAGATAGAATTAAATTACAAACATCTGTTGAGTATCACACCCTATTATATTATTATAGAATTAAATTTAATCTACATTCACAATATTTAAGATATTTAAAGAAATGAGTCATCTAGATTCACGAATCTCATATGAATATGTACCATTTCTTTCGTTTTTTACAGATTTTGGAGCACTTCTCACGGGCCGGTCACCGCTGTGCATCCGACGGGATGATATGACAGGGGTGCCCGTAGCTGCCGGAGTTGCAACAGCTCGTTTTACTTTCCGAAGACGTCATCTCTATTGGTCCGTACTGCTCGGTCCTTCAATGGTGGTCCAGCCAAGATCGCTCGCTTTCTTGGACCGAGGGGGACGCATGCTACTTGAACACCCTCTTAAGCGAGCTCCAGGGATCCACGCTACTTATGAGGAAAAAACTGACAAGGTAAACTGAGTAAGTTTTGTTTGGATCAGGAAAGAAATTTGTATCTTATTTAACTGAAAATCGTCACCGTCGAGGTTCAAGATGCTTTGGTTAAACTATTAATTTATTAAGTTTTTACGTAATTCCTATCAGATATTAATTAGTCACTGCCTTCTATGGATATCTGTAACCAGCTCTACATATAACAGGAGTCCGACCTGAAATCAATCAACGCATTGCTATCGCCTGAGGCAAATCGCAGTTGTACTACATTGGTAGGAAGACTTTTCAAGTTTTACAACTAATTTATTGACTAATATTTATACATCTTCCTATACTTTTTTATCGTATATAGGTAGCAAACGAACATGCAGTTCACCTGATAATAAGTGATCACTGCCGCCCATGGAAATCAGTAATCATTCCCAAGTATGATTGAATCATGACTGAATTTGATCACAGATGCGTTGCTACTCTGGAGAACTAAGATGTTCGCCTTGTGTATAAGAATAGTCGTTAACCACGCCTCTCCAAACCGAAATACAATAAGTTGCTTCACGTTGGATTATGAGGGTAGCGGTGGACCTCCCCGGTCAAATTACACGAATTTTACCACCTGGCAATACTGCCCCTACACTATCGGATATTACTTGTCGTGGGTGCTATGATACTATGATACGAATAGAGACAGAACTTTTTGTCTCAAGCCGATGAGGCGTCCGCTACGCCTCATGGGTCCTCAAATATTAGTCTTTTAATGGAGTGGTTTATTTACAGTTGTGTGGTGTCTGGCGTCGAGTGCCTCGGGAATATAAGCGATTACTTAGAGAAGGGTCTCTTTATGTGGCGTTGATCTGGGGTGACGAGCGAAACAACTCCATGGACAGTGCGCTTAGCGGTCGTATAAACAGGTATGATGCAAACTATTTGTACTATGATGTAATGTGGAGAATACAAAACGTAATCTCGGTAGATTTCCGAAGGTAAAGTAAAATTTTGGTTGGTTGAGTGTTTAGTGCTTCGTTAAGTTAGTTTTAAGAAAAATACTTACCTATATGAAAGAATCTGTTCGCTTATTGAGATAAAGAACTTTATTTATATTCTCACGTTATCTTTATACGTTTTATTACATATTTTTTTATTTGCTACATTGTTTGTCTGGAAGAGATCTCTTTTAACCAAGACATAATAAATGACAAGATGACCATGTTCTTGTCTTACTTTGTATCAGTTCTTCCTATAACTTGTATGTAAAAGAGTGTTTTATTGTAATGTATTTATAACTTTACTTTTGCCTCCATACACCTGTTTAAAGCCCCTGAGTTCAAGTTACGTTTTAAAAGTTACACGTGTTTTGCCGTCAGTATATTTTTATGTTTTGTCTCTTTAAGGAATATTACATTAAGATTGTATCACAGTTATAGGTATAGCAATGCGACAGACTTTACCCTTGAAACATTGTACCAAGGATGTTAGTCCGAGCAGTCTTATTGTTCGTATCAAATTAACCGTATGATTAATAACGGAAACCTACTTGCTCATTTTCATGATAAATTCAAGATAAACTAACGTAAACTAATGATTAGTCGTTTTTAAAGAATTTCACGATTATAATGGAAAAATTGTAATATCTAGAACATTTACTAGAAAAAGTGATTACAACATATCTTATCTTTCGATTTGCAATAAGCAGGCCACTCCGTTAGTAGTAAACGTTGCTAAAAATACGTTTATTTACATGCGAGATTAGGTCGTGCGTTATGCGTATTGATTACCAATGTATTGTTGATATTATCAGAAATACGACATCCATTATATCGTGTACGTACGTAATTCATTCGGAATACTAAAACAAAGTGCTTTACGTTTTTATTACGTATGGGCTTTTCAATCAATTTAAAAATAGACGGTTTAGTTGTTTCTTCGCCTTTAACATCTTGGTATTACAAAAATTGAACATTATGCTAATGTATGAAAGTGGTAAAAGTAGGTGTACTGTGTATTATGTATTTTTTTCTTTTGCCCCATGTTTAAGCCCTAAGCCCCAGTGATCAAATCCTGCGTGCATACGCACTTCTGGTTTCCCAAAAAATACGTGCATATTAAACTTTGATTATTATTTGCTATTTAGGTAAAGACAATATCACGAGGTAACTTATATGCCTAAGAAATTGGCAAAAAATAATCTTAAAACTATGCTAAGTATACTACCTAATTACGTACGTACTTGGACTCGCAATGGATTATCTTTTTTTGGGAGATAAGACCAGTGGGACAAAAATGGGCTGTGTAGATGACGATAATGACTCTTATTTGTCGTTTAGGAACATTCTTGTCTCATTCAAAAAATTCTAAAATCACGCACTTTATACCTGTCATATTTATTCTCTTACCTACTAACTTACTTCCAGATACCCAGCACTATCGTCAGAGATGTTCACGTCCTTATTGGAACCTGAACATCCACCAACTACGATCAGCAATGGTCCATGTGATGACTATCGAATGCCAGGACAAGAGGAAGGCTGGTGGGGTGGAACTGCTGTGGTGACAGGAGCTGCTGGAGCGGCCCCGAGTCTCCACCTGGCCATAGTGTACAATGGAGTATTCATGCCAGCTTCAAGAGATCAATCTGTCAGAGTGCTACTAACACTTCCTGAACGAAACCAAACCATTATTGATGAGGTAAATTTTGAAGTAAATGTTTATAATTTTGATTTGCTATTTCGCAAGAGCATAATATGTTTACTTAAGATATTCAAAACATAAACAGACAAATGGAAGATGTTTGTTGTTCTGTAAATGTAAATATTTCGGACGGCACTTTATCCGGAAAATAACGTAAATTGATATTCTGCGCACTATTTACTAAGCAGTGTATGCATTCGGGACTGAAGCCCGGAGAAACTATAATGCGATGTGTGATGTCTGTGATGAAACAAAACAATGCTTATTATTTTGGTAGAGAAATTTGAATGTGTACAAACTGTGACTGACCTAATTATTAATTACCTACTAATTATTGAGAGCAGCTTAAATACCTCTGATTGCACTAAAGAGGTCAAAACTTGCGACTGATATCGTAATTAGGTATCGTGGTAAAAATAACATAATATGCTTCATTATTAGCCTTAAATTTTAACATTCTTTTCTATCTTATAAGGATAGCAAACAAGCATGCAGTTCACCGGATGGTAAGTGGTTACTGCCGCTTATGGACATTAGTAATCATTATCAAGTACGATTTGATCGTACCCGAAGTTGACCACAGATGCGCTGCTACCCCTGAAGACTAACATGTTCGTTCGTAAGTATACCGGCACTACGGCTCTCCAAATTGAAACGCAACAATTCCATCAGGCAGGGATAGAGGGTGGCGATGGTACGTCCCCGGGCGAACTACATGAGTTCTATCATCTTGACATACACAAACATTAGGTACATTGCTTAAACTTCTATATGATATTTTTTATTTATAGATCCAAAAGATATCCAAACCAGGATATGAGCTCAACGTCCTAGAAGTTTCCACGCCAGTTTCTGCAGCAGAGCTACGCTCGTTATCGCGTGGAAGATTACTCCTTTCAGTGGAAGCAGTTGGGGCGTTACAACGACGCATTTCAGGGGTTGTGCGGCAAAGAGCTGCTTGTGAAGTTTTCCATGCGCCGTTAATGGCAGAAAGAGCACCAGCGTCCCCTGCTCCTGAAGGACTGGCGTTACTATATATTGATAAGGATGGTTCACTTGTTTATGATATTCAGGTTCGTTGACTATCATATATTTTATTTTTATATTACGCCTATTAATACCTAATTAATTTTCGTTTAATGTAGGTTTACTTATTTGTGGAGACAATTATAAGTTCTTCTTTGAAGGTTAGAAATAATTGTTTTTTTTTTTTTTCAAAAATTAATATGTTTGGAGAATAAAGTTTGCTTGATACTTCTCAAACCTCTTCTCACTCTAGTAAACTTCAAATTCTTTGCAAATGACTTTTATTTATTTTCGATAATTTCTTATTTATTTCGAAACGGATTTCTAAGTTTTGTTTTCGACCAATTCATCTAAAAAAAATTTATTACTTCCAGGTCGACAATCTAGGCATAACAGACCCTAAAATAACGTTGGTGGAAGAGCAAGGAAAACGACATTCTCAAGTGGAGATTTTAGACACACGCATGGGGGTATTAGCGAGGCCTAGTGCACGCATCTTCCCTCCACTTTATGAAGATCAGCTAGCTGTTCACATAGGGGCAGATACTGGTAAGTAACACGATTAAAACAATAAAAAAGCATTAAACAAAGAATATTGATTGAGGTGAGATAAATTTAAAAGTTGTGTATAGGATTTTTTTATGTCATTATGTGCTAATTCTCTGTTCCACCTTTAAGTGTGCATTATATTCTTAAATGAAGAAAGATCATTTGTTTGAAAGAGTGAATAATAACGCACCTATGATCCAATTAAAGTTAATTTTGAGTTGAGTTGCTTTTATAAACATGAATTACTGTGAAGTAATTTAGTCAGGTGGTAGAACTCATGTAGTTCGACCGCGGTGGTACCACCGCCACCCTCATAATCCTCCGTGAAGCAATTTATTGTGTTTAGGTATGGAGAGCTGTGGTTCTACTTAAATGCGAGGCGAACATCTTAGTCCTCAGGGGTAGAAACGCATCTATGATCAAACTTAGGTATAACTCAATCGTACTTGAGGATGACATCAGTAGTCCATGGGCGGCAGTGGCCACTTACCATCAGGTGGACTGCATGCTCGATTGCTACCTTTACACGATAAAAAAAAAGTCTTTTAATATAAAAGTAAAATAAAAGTCGTAAATAAAATAATATATTGTTGTATCTTCAGGGCCACCAATCCTCCGTGGCAGGCTCTTGTCGCGGTCTCTGCCGGACGCCGCGGGCGCGGGACCCGCTTTGCTGAAGCGCACAGATGCTCGCATGCCCGCCACTGCAACGCCAGTTGCTGGCCTCGCGTGGCTCTCCGTAGATGCCCTCTGCGGATTGAATTATGAGGTAAGGTTTGACTTACTCCGTACTTAGAGTAGTACTTATGTATCGTGGTATCTGGGTTAATAAGTCAGAGAGATAAGCTCTATAAAAATAGAACTCTTTTAGAACGTTAATACTTTTACCTGATTTCCCATTTTGTCCCTTATAATATCGTTATTACGTTGTCAAGCTGAGGCCTCAATTAAACTTCAAACGTGGACTTGTACCCCTAGGAAAATGTATTCCAATTTAATATTTACCGGAAAGATCATATTTGTAATCAACGTATATGTTAGTCATGGAATAAATTCAATAGTTACTACTATTAAGTAACAAGTCTATATTTTACAGTCAATTAAATAGATTAAATAATGACGTTATTTGTGATATTCATAGATAACAAGATTACAATTCACTATGATTTCGTTTTAATTTGATAAGTATCTTAATAGATTTAGGTACGATAAATAGACAAATAAAGCAAAGAATTAATATTTATCATAATTAAGCTGTAATGTTTGTGGATTGTAAGATCCGATCTATTAAACCGAAGCCGTATTTATATTTATCATCGTATTATATCTCAATTTTAAATTAATTGTGTCATTCTACTCTATTCTAAATGTTGTTAACAGGTACGTGTCAAATTATTATTTTTAATTACAAATGTTATTTTTCACAGTTTGCTTTTTAAACAGTAAAATTTTTAATCATATCACACGATAATCAAAGTTGCATAGTATGAAAAATGTCGGCAGTTATTAAATAAGTATGTACTAGCTAGGCGACCGAGCTCCGCTCGGCTATTTCTAAGTTTAGCAGCGCCATCTGTTGTTGAATTGCTTACTTACCTTGCTTCTTTCTCATTGCTTGAAAACACACCCTTAGATCAAAAAGCAACCCCTAAGTCGGAAAGGGCTGGCATTAGCCAGCTCATGTCCC
>DWNR01002869.1:0-12445 GCA_018250455.1 Polygonus leo
AGGCGAACATCTTAGTCCTCAGGGGTAGCAACGCATCGGTGATCAAACTTAGGTATGATGTCATCGTACTTGGGGATCAATGCTGATGACAATGGGCGGCAGTGACCACTTACCATCACGTGGACTGCAAGCTCGTTTTCTACCATTTTTGGATAAAAAAAGGTGTTTTGCCACTTGTCAATCCTGGCCCAGGATTGACAAACTTTCATGCTTGCAGATCATTTGTTGGCGTATATTTGATATCTCTACGCCTAATAACGGTTTAAAATAATGTCAAACATATATTATGATTAATGGTAGACCTCTGCAGCCATAAATACGTAAATAAAGTTGTATAGATACAATTTTTAATCGGTCAAAACCTTCAGAACAGTAAAAAAAGAAAGTGTCTGTTTTACAAACTTTCATAACAATGGGTTATAAATTAACTTCTGGCATTCGGACAGACCTTGAATATTCCCCTTCATTATGCCCGTCTCGATTTGAAGATAAACCCGGAACGAAATGACAGTAACAGACGGCGAGTCCCAATGGTCCCAGAATTCCCCACTCACTACGGATTCTCGATTGGGTAAGTTACATTTTGATATTTATTTTTCATATTTAAGTGCTCCATTTTATATTATCTCTCACTCATGACTCGCGTAACTTCGTTTGCGTCATATAAGAGAGATTGGGTCAAGATGTTGCAAAATTTTTTGTTGATGCTTCGCTCCTATCGGTCGTAGCGTGATGTTATATAGCCTATAGCCATCCTCAATAAATGAACTATTCGACACAAAAAGAATTTTTCAATTCAAACCAGTTGTTCCTGAGATTCAAATTCAAACAAACACAAACAAACAAACTCTTCAGTTTTATATTATTACTATAGTTCAGAACCAATTATTATATCCCATTGCTGGATACGGGTGTCTTCTAGCAATAAGAAGATTTTTAAACCATAGTGCACCGCGCTGATTAACTGCCAGATTTTAAAATTAAAAAAGCATACAGGTACCCATTATAATAGATAATAGATATAAGTGGGTACTGTTGGGTATATAAGTAGACAAATACTACTAAAATGCCTAAAGTAAGTGTCTTGTAATAGCCATTACTATTTCAATGACTTTAAAAAAATCTTTGTCGTTCATAATACATAAACGAGTGTAATGTATATAGGTTCCTATATGGGTACATAGCTAGAAATATTTCGAGGGCTTGAAAACTGACACCAAATAAAAAGTGGTAAAAACAAAAAGATTGGACCGATTTCTATCAAACATATTGAGCAGATTTGAGTGGCTGGGATAGAGAGCATCGGCCGGACTTGATTACAGATGTCCCCGGGTGCCAATTCCGAAGGGCTACTAAGCGTTCTCGATTGTTTAAAAAGATTTTTTTACTTCAAGACTACGTTGTACTTCAAATATCACGTCTTGGACCAGAATAAGAACAATATTCACATACACACACATCTTCACGCCAAAATCCCTAACGGGGTAGGCAGAGAGTATTGAGTGCCGGCACGGTTCTGGTATACTTGCCTAGATTTAACTTTAGCTTTTCATTGAACAATATCATTTATATTAAGCTAGACTATGCTACATATAGTACGCTAGGTGGTAGAACTCGTTTAGTTCGACCGGGGAGGTACCGCCATAATCCTCTGTGGAGCAATTTATTGTATTTCGGGTTGGAGAGGTGTTTGCCGGCTATTTATACACGAGACGAACATCTTGGTCCGAGCAACACTATTGCTCAATTTGAAATCATTTATATAATGAAAATAAGTAGAAAGAGAAAATTATTTCCGAACGATCATAGCTATTTAACAATAACAATATAATTGCCCAAACAATTTATATAAATAATATTAATGAGAATGAAGGGGTACAACGCAATTGACAAACCCGATTAGAGAATGTCCCCGGGCGGCGATTCAATGTCGTTACTAGTGATACTCGATACGATACGATATTCGACACGATACGATATACGATATTCGATTCGATTCGATTCGATTAGTGTACAATAAAACACACGAAAGTAATAATAACCAGATGATACGACTCGTATTGTTAGACCGGGGAGGTTCCATAATCCTCCGTGAAGCAATTTTTCCGTTTCGGTTTGGAGAGGCGTGGTCGCCGGCTATATTTATATACGAAGCGAACATCTTAGTTCTCAAGGATACCAACGCATTTGTGATTACATTTAGGTATGATTTAATCGTACTTGGGGATGATTACTGATGCCTATAAAAGTAACCACTTACCATCAGGTGGACCTCATGCTCGTTTGCTACCTTCATACGATAAAAGCAACAATAACATATCACGAGATAATAAAATTAAGTACAAAGGGCGGCCTCATCGCTAGGCAGCGACTTCCTCTAGTATAGTTATTGATGATATGATTTAATAATCTATGTATTTAAAACGCGATGTTCTCTATAGACTCCGAAACGCCAGGGCGGATTTCGATAAAATTTTCAGGAAATCTTTAGATTGGTTTAGCATGATCCCCGCCCATGGATAGTAAAACTCGTTGGTAGCGATCAGATCAACAGAATTCTCCCAAATAATCAGCAGATGTGAAATTTAATTGTCAAATCTGTTCAATAATTAAATGGGATGAATACAGATAAACTCGATTACAACTATTCCATACTGTGTTGTGACATTGTCACTAGGGGTTCTGGAATTAGTGTCGCTTCGATTCCGTATTCAAACCGGCGCTCGAGGAATCACGCGGCTATTATTCGCTGAAGCGATTTGAACGAGTAATCGAGTTTACAGCCGCTAACAAATTAATTATATTGTTTGTATTTTTACCTTGTTGTATATATGTTATTAAAGAGCCAATAATATATATTACTAGAGAGAAGATATAAACGGGTTCGATTCGGAATAAAATCTTCTTACGAGATCGGTAAATGTGACGCAGCGGTATTTGTTAGAAATAACGGAAAGAAATAGGAAATTATTTGATTAGCATTACTTTAAGAATATAATTCTTTATTAGACTCTTTTGTGTCCTACAGTCGGCATACAATTCAACCGTTATGTAGTATAAAGGAAATACTCGTATATGGTACTTAAAGTATCATAGAATAATTTTGGGAATAGATAAACATTTATGGAGTAAAACTTACTACATATCAACGTTATGTAGTATTGGTCACGAATCCGACTAGGAAATATCTATTTTAATGCTCTCCACTGTAAAAAGTGTTATTGTATTATCTTTCTCAATAAATCAGTCACTTCATAAATATAAAAGTTGATAGTCACATTATACAACAATTAAATTGGATGAATACATGAAACTCGATTACAACTATTCCATGCTGTGATCCGACATCGTTACTAGGAGTTCTCGAATAAGTGTTGCTTCGATTCGATATTCAAACCGGCGCTCGGGGAATTGCGCGGCTATTATTGGTTGAAGTGATTTGAACGAGTAATCGAGTTTGCACCCGCTAACAAATCGATTAAATTGTTTGTATTTGATCCAATGACTTTATATACGGTAGCCCCTACACCTCAAAATGTGAAGATACAGACGGGTCTGATTTGGACTTGGCTATTGGTTAGTGTCAGGTTTGTTTAAGTGATCGAAAGAGATAAAGTATAGTATAGTAAATTCTTTTCGTTAGCAGTGCAATAGTGATAGGATCCCCCATTAGACTCGTTCGCGCTACATGTCAGGCACACCATTCCACCGTAATTTAGTATAGATGTAACGTATTTATTGTATGTAACATAATTGATGTTGGCACTAAAAGTATCACACAATAATCTTAGGAATAGATAAACATTTATGAGTAAAAGCTTACTATATATCAATGCTATGTATTATTGGTCACGAATCCGATTAGAAAATATCCGTCTACTGTAAAAAATTGTAATTGTATTTTTTTCCCAATAAATCAGTCAATTCATAAATACGACATGTGAAATTTAATTATCACATCTGTATAATAATTAAATCGGATGAATACAGATAAACTCGATTACAACTATTGCATATCCGATATCGTCACTAGGGAGGATTCTGGAGTTAGTGTCGGTTCCATTCGATATTCAAACCAGCGCTCGGGAAATTGCGCGGCTATTATAGGCTGAAGCCGTTTGAACGAGTAATCGAGTTTACAGCCGCTAACACATCAATTTTATTGTTTGTGTTTCGTCCAATTATGTTATATACTGTGTTTTATGTACATACGCGATCGATCATTGTGATGTCAGTGAGGTTCGTTAGAAGTAATAAAAAGAGATAGCAAATTATTTTCGTTACAAGTGCGATAAGGATAGAATCCATTATTAAAATCGTTCTCGCCACACATTCAGCACACAATTCCAACGTAAATACGTTTTAAGTTTTAAGGTCACTAGGGGTTCTCGAATTAGTGTCGATTCGATTCGATATTCAAACCGGCGCTCGGGGAATTGCGCGGCTATTATTGGCTGAAGCGATTTGAACGAGTAATCGAGTTTACAGCCGCTAACAAATCAATTTTATTGTTTGCATTTCGGCCAATGATACTATTACATCTAGATGTAATTATATTATATACAGTCCATACTAAAGGGAAGACACTAATCGGTCCGATTTGGACCAAAATCTTAAGCGATCACTCAGTTTAAGGTCTGTAAGTATTGATGAAGAGAAAGCAAATTATCGTTAGGAGTGTGATAAAGATAGATTCCCGCATTAGACTTGTTTGCGCTCCACATAGTGTAAAGGTAATCTATCTATCTATACATATAATAAAACTAAAGAGGGTCCAAAGTCTGTACATGGAATATATTCAAAAAAAAAGTTCGCCGGGGATACTTAGGATCGATAACAGAACACGTTCCAATAGTTTTTAGATTTTTTGTCTGTTTGTCTGTTTATTTGACCGCGCATCACGTAAAAACGGCTTAACGGATTTTCATGCCAACTTGACTAATTTGTCGAGACGATCCCCGGCCGTGTTTTAGGCCATAAAAATTCAAGCCCTAAACGGAGGGGTAGCGGGCGCAGCCGCGGGCACAGCTAGTCTGTTATATTGTATATAATGACACTGATTTTGGCACTAAAAATAATCATGGGAATATAGATAAATATTTTTGGAGTAAAGTACTTGCTATATTTTAATGTAATGTAATATTGGTCACGAATTCAATTAGAAATTTGTCTATTTTAATGTCTAATTTATTGGCTTTTTCTAAAGAGTATACTTGATAATGATCTATTATTAATGTTGTTTAATGAATATTTTACGCATTGAAGATCCCCACTCTCAGATTTGCATAATATTCAAATTTGTTCAAGGCTTGCAAAGCTAGGGGCAGACTTAATGGAGACATTGTTATATTTTTTAAACATTTTTTACGCAAATGATTTCGCTTGATGACAATAACTTTGGATAAGGGCAACGTTGTATAATTAAATCAGTTTGCCTTATGGTCTACAATAGTGGTCCACTTTTTTGCAAGAAAGGGCCGCATATTGATAAAATTGAGCAAGGAAGACCCGCTCAACGCTAAAATAAAGTAAATGTGGATCACACTTGTTTCTTTATGACAGTAAATATTAATCTTATATTATTTTTTTATATAGTATTTTAGCGTATACCTAAATACCTTATCTCGTTTGTTACCTTATTGTATACAGGTAGCAAACGAGCATGCACTTGATATTTACCAGATGGTAGGTGATAACTGCCGCCTACGGGCTTTTGTAATCATCCTCTGATCATAGATGCGTCGTTATCCATCACTGATGTTCACCTCGTGTGAAAGTATAGCTAGGAATGCCACACCTCTTCAAACCGAAACGCAAGAATTGTTTTTTTTTTTAATATTTAATAGTACAATTATTTAATTGCGACATTGAGGGACCACTGATCCACAATAATACTAAGAATAAAAGGATAGGATAGATTATTTTAACAAAGTATTTCTTTTTGGAATACGAATGAGAAATTACAAGCGGTTCTTTGTTCTGTGCAGAACTAACTGCAGCCGATACCAAAGTTTTTCACCTCAAGACGTTTAGTTTACAAGTTGAAAACTTACGACTAAGTTTGAACTAGCATGAAATTTTATCTACAAAATTTTTGTTAGTTAGTAGTACTTGATTTTTTTGAAGTGAAAACTTCTATAGCAAGGATATATAAGATAAACTAAATGGAAACGCATCAGAGCCATATGTACGTTTAAGATATTGCAAAATAGTCTTTAATTTCTTAACGAGTACACTCAAATCGTGTTAGCTATTTACCAATTATTACCTCGTTTTGTTCCTGTGTACCGCTCACAAGAAACAATTGAACGCCCTCAGCAACAATGCTGCGTCCCAAACCTCACCCTTCGTGCTCTCTCTTTCATGCATCGATACAGCTTATCCTCTAGTACAGTTCAGAATGCAACAGTAGTCAATGATAAAAAAATCGTTTTACGGCGTCAAGCATTACGCAATAAAAACATTGTTAACTTGTGTTGACCATTTACCATATTGTCATTTGAGAGATAGAGATTGTGGTTGTATTTACTTGAATATAGTCCCTATGAATGCCAATTAATTTATAATGAATTTGAAATAATAATTACTAAGGGCTACAGAAGCGTTAATTTCAAATACGAGTGTTGTTTCGCTGAACATATACGCAGCAATACAACAGTAAGTCAAATATTGTACAAGGCCGGCAAATACAACCTACAATCAAATATGGCTCCCATTTTTTTATTCTATGTTGGACGAGAAGAGGTGTTAAGTAGTAAAAATCTCATAATAAAAGACAATTTTGCATTCAATATTCGGCACCTGTACGGTTTTTCTAGTGCAAAATTTTTATGTATGACTTACATGGTGCTTCGTCAGAGCATATAAATATAATCTTTTTATGATTGGACGAATCAGTTATATTTATTATCAGGTACTTACGTGATGCATCTAAATTATGAGTTTGTTTTTATAGTAAAATTTGACCAGGTGGTAGAACTCGTTTAGTTCGACCGCGGAGGTACCACCGCCACCCTCATAATCCTCCGTGAAGTCCTGAGGGATAGCAACGCATCTGTGATCAGACTGAGGTATGATTTAATTATGCTTGGGATGATTACTGATGTCCATGCTCGTTTGCTACCTTTATACGATAAAAAATAGTGCCAAATTTTACCGAGAATAAGAATCACGTAATGATGTTGATTTCAATATTTTATGGAGAAAAAATAGAATTTTCCCTCGAGAAAAGTAAAACTAAAGGAGAATAGTTGCTTATTTGAAAGTGGGGATTTGGCCGTTTCCTTTTGTGTCAGAAATAATAAAAAGGGACGGATTATCATCGGATACATCTCAGTTTTGTGGCCCTCCGTCCTGTTTTCATAAAGCTTTTTACAAATTGGGGACTAGCCCATATTCTTTTCGCATACTATTTGTGAAGGGTATTGTTTCTCTGCCGGTTTTATCATTGGAAAATAATCTTACTATTTTTTAATGTATATTTGTAGTCAAAGATAGTTATTTTTTATCCAACTTATAATGACGAATGAATGCATCAAAGTGATTACGTGACATTACATTATAGGTAGTCTCAAATGAGTGATTTCGGATATTAAGGTATTTCTATCTATCGGACCCAACCTTATGCAAAATAATGAAAATTACTGCATTTGCTGCGTCCCTTAGTTTACATCACACTGACAATTTGTATAGTAATAGAGTCGGTCATAGTAATTGGGTGGCACGACACACCAAGTGTACCGTAACCGAACCGTCGGACTTAGGCAGCGTCTTGTTCAGTACGCTATGTCACAGATATCATTCAATCATCAACTTCAACGTGAGTTGTTGGAACACTCACGTTGAAGTTTTTGTTGCGTAACGTGACGAGTGAGGGGCCAGTAGCTTTGCCAAAGTACATTGAATATTTTGTTTCGTGTACAGCCGCTTGACGAAGGTTCGGCGCTACGGCCTGCGCGACGTAACTTTGGCTGTGTGATAAGTTACTTAAAATCAGTCCTAATGTACTCAGCTGGACGATTTTTGGCGGTCCTCTACAGACATGTCAGGGCACACGTTAGACACTTTCAGCTCGCTTAAAATACGTCGTGTGCTACTACCCTTATTAAGGATCCAGATATAAATGTCCGGATATATTTCAAGGACAGTTTGTGACGCACACACCACCAAACAATTCTATTACACAATTATGTAGGTTGAAAAGAATTCGTACAAAGCCGGGAAGAAAGGCCAGCGCATAAATAAAATGAAGAGCGAAAACGACTTGTACGTTAAAAAATGGGGTACGTGCGAGTAGGGGTCGTATACTAAGGGTTCCGTATCATCGTGCAGTCTTTAATAGTATGTTTGGTTGTTACATTTTGTACTTTTTTATCGTATAAAGGTAGCAAACGAGCAGGTAGTCCACCTAATGATAAGTGGTCACTGCCGTCCAAGGACATCAGTAATCATCCTCAATCATGTTCGCCTCGTGTATAAGTATAACCGGCAACTACAGATACGTTACTAGCCTTGTTGAATAAGATTGCCTCGTTCGTAAGTAAGCCGGCAACCACGCCTCTCGTAACCGAAACACAAGAATTGCTTCACGGAGGATTATGAGGGTGGCGGTGGTACTTCCCCGGTCGAACTACACGAGTTCTACCACTTGGCGTAGTTTCTTCTACTATAAACATGACGCGTTATATTGTATACACGATAATGGAAGGTCTTTACAATTTTACCTAGTTTCTTCAACCAGAATTAAATAGTAGTAATATATTTTATTTAAAAAAAAAAGTTTTTTTTTTATTTTTTGTATTAATAGCGGCCAGAGTAATACACAGTTTGTAAAAAATCTACCTCTACCTATATTAAGGTTCAAGAGATACAGTTCTATGATAGATGGACTGACATCGAAATCTTTGGAATAAGGTACCAAAAGATACCCGTAGGCTTCCTTTGCCTAAGGAACCCAAAAAGTCGACATTTGCGGCGTTAATGAAATTTAACAACAAAAAGTGGGTAGACGGGGGTTCCTGCCCTACATTACATGGATGCTTAAGCAAAGTGGGGGGACGTTCTTTAAGAAAAGTCATCTTAGGTTTGTAAAGAGAGCTACGACGTCTTCGTGATATAAAATGGTTTGGATGCGGCAGTTATTAAAAATTGATCTATTTTTATAAGTTTTTTTTTCTTTAGATCGCAACTTAACTTTAAGTTAGCCTTGACTGATTGCGCTGAAAATTTTCGTACATTTTAGTCAGGATGATAGTCGATGATAAGCTAGTAATTTTACTTATAAATGTTATCTTTTAAATAAATTACGCTGGTAATGTATTGCCGTCATTGCTGGTGGTTAAATGTAGGATTGAGTCTTTACGTAAAATAAATCGTACATATGAAAGTAAGAACGAAGTAAAATGCACAAAAAATAATTTCAATTTTAATTACAAACGTAATATTTTAGGGAATGTTTTTCACAGGATAGTTTTTTAAATCATGTTCAAAGTATATCATGATAAAATAAAAATTTTGCTCCCGACATATTTTAATCTAAATGGATCAGTCTAGCATTCATTCCTTCGATTAACATTCATTTGCACGAAAGATCAAAGCCGAAAAATTGCAATACGTCAAAAGTATAAATTAAAAATTTTAATTACCGTGAATTTTGGACGCAAGTTTCACGCTCGGATAAACCAAGCGATTCTATTACCTTGATCCTTTTGAAAGCAAAATATTACTGACGCGAAAGGGGATATAACAATCGAAGGGGAAGTGGGGAAAAATAGAGAGAAATATAATGAAACGAGCAAATCCCTGCGACTTTGTCCGCATACAAATTTCAATCTTCTCGTACTTGTATTTTTAAAGAAAAAAAAGGATTTTTTAATAATACCTCACTTACAAGATTTAATAAATCTTATGAGCGTCTGGTTTAGGCTATACGTTGATATATCTGTCGTTAGTCAATCAGTTTTTGCTTTTATATTTATGTATATATGGACAAATGGACGGGCAGACGTCGTCTTGCCTTAAGAAATCTCAACAAAACGCTACTTGTCGGATCAAAAAGTATTCTATATTTTAAGTTGGCCCTACTTAGACATACGTGCAACATGTTATTTAATACAGTTAAGTATTTATTTTATTTTAAACAGAAATTTAACGTAGACGAACGAACGTAGACGAACATTCTGACGCGGGACTTATATATAAATACTAGCTGTGCCCGCGGCTCCGTCCGCGTGGATTTTGGTCCACGTTCATATTATATTATATAATTCTGAAATAAAAGTAGCCTAAGTTACTCTTTATTTCATTAACTATCTGCCAGTGAAAGTCCCGTCAAAAGTCGGTCCAGCCGTTCCAGAGATTAGCCGGAACAAACAGACAGACAGACAGACAAAAATTGTAAAAATGTTATTTTGCTACAAGTATGTATGTATATGTACCAGGTAAATAGTATACATACATAGGCATTTAATAAAAAGTTGTTTTTTTATATTACAAACAGACACTCCAATTTTATTTATTTGTATAGATTATAGTAGACGAACATTCTGAAATGGGATTTTATATATAAATATTTGTTACACAGCTTACCTCCTCCACATGGATTCGCATCAAGCGACGTTGCGGTTCGTTACGCGCCGCCATTATCCTCCTCATCAAATTCCCACTTTATTTCCCCCCATTACCCACCAATGCTGTGTAATACACAAATATTATTTTTATGTACGCACGTATATCTAGACCAGTGGAGTTCAAACTGGGGGATTGGGCACGGATGTATATTTTAAAGGAACTTCTTGATAATCTATACTAATAATATAAAGCTGAAGAGTTTGTTGGAACGCACTAATATCAGGAACTACTGGTTCGAATTGAAAAATCCTTTTAGTGTTGGATTGCCTATTTATTGAGGAAGGAATTTATAAGGTTACTTATATAACATCATGCTACGATCAATAGAAACAGAGAGAGTATCAACGAAAAATGTTCCAAAAACGGAGAAAATTTGATCCACTCTCGGGTCAGCTAGTCAGCTAGTTAGTTATAATAAGATCACAAATAAAACTAATGACGAGTTAAACAAACATCTTTCTCCTCCTTAGGACAAAATGTACAAGAGCTTCTTGAGAAACACAACAAAACTTTGACTAAATTAACGAAATAAGTACTATTTTTTAATTTGGATGGTACTTACTTTCCATTCTATTCTTTCTACTCCATTAACATTTATAACAGTCTTGAAGCTATAAGTATAAATTTTCAAGAAAGTGTTTACACAATTTGCAGCAATATTACTATAGAACCACAGATATTATATCTGTGTATAGAACCGACTCGTTGCCTAAAGATGTTTTTGACAAAGTGTCTTTTTGTCTGAAAAAAGATACTTTACTTTATAAGGTGAACGAACAAATGAAACAGAATAGATATATTTGTTATTATTATGATTTTATAAAAATGAAAACCAACGCATAAAAATCATTAATTAATAGTATCAAAACATAACTTTGACAAGCACTGGTCCAGTATGACTTTGTTTATGTGAGGGATTATTGTTTGCGCGAAATATTCAAATGAGCGGCGGTGCCGCTAACGATGCTGTTTGTAATATTTGCTCCCTGTTTCACACTCGGACATGTTTTACGTTTCTATCCACTCGGGTTTAAATTATTAATACACATACTTGGGGACAGTTTTAAAATAAGTTTTAGGCAAATGGTAATTAATTTGTCGTTTGTTTTTAATAACGATATGGTAAGTTTTACCAATTTTATAGCCAGAGACATGAAGATATTATTGTACATATTATTATTTTTGTTTAGTATCAAAAAATACTTAAAAGTATCAAGTCTATGAATTAAAACTTGTTTTCTACGCTAAACTATGGCATATTCGTCTCATGTATAAAAATTGCCAGAAACAACGCCAATTTCAAAATATGTCTCTATTTAGAATTACTTCACCGAGGAATATAATCCTATTAGGTGTGTATATTAAAACTACGTACATTTATAATACTATCTACATGTTATGAAACTACCTATGGGTATATTATAAACACAAATTGTGAACCGTGTCGTATCTCTATCAGAAAGTTTTCCATCGCCAGAGGGTATTCTGAGTAAAAATCAAGTAATAATTTAATTTTAATAAGCACGTAACTTTGAAATGCGTGCCTGGGATTCAAATTCACATCCCCAGCTTCCAGGTCGGAATTTTAATCACTGGGCTATAGCTTCTGTAATCATATTATATCCGAGTCATATAATCAATAGGCGTGATGACAGTATTGGAAAGTCGAAGAATGAATTGTATAAGTGAAAAATAAATGTCAGTAGGTTTTTAAAAAATTACTCACATTTAATAAAATTATTCAGATTGTTAAGATTTTCAATAAAATAAAAGTGTAAAATACTGCCTTCGGCCATATTAACTGAAACACCAATCA
>DWNR01002870.1:0-12443 GCA_018250455.1 Polygonus leo
CGAAATGATGGATTATTTGCTAGATGATTACTTCTCGTATAGTTCATGTATAATGACTACTCGTGTACTTATTCGAAGCGGAAGAAAATTTTCGGGAAGTAAAATTTTGTTTCGGTTTCAGAGAGGCGTGGATGCCTATTATACACAACGCGAACGTCTTCAGATGTAGCAACGCATCTGTAGTTAACCTTAGGTACGACTCTATCATACTTAAAATTGATTACGAAATCTTCAGCTCTTGGCAGTGACAACTTACCATCAGATGGACTTCATTTTTGTTTGATAGCTTTTTATACGATAAAAAACATGCGGTAAGCATATACTATGACTAAAGATTATTCAGAAAAAAATCGAAACCCATACAACTAAGAATTGGAAAATATCATAAATATGGAGATCGGTTCTATCTTTTAATATCTTTTTTTATTACATTATCTGATAAAAAAGAGCTAAAATGTTCCAACTCACTGGATGATGGGGCGGAGGCGGGCCGTGTCTATCCTTGAGCATGCCCGGAGGCGGCGGGCCACCGCTCCCGAATTCCATGTCTGGAAACAAGAAACCTTTTATTACTTATTTTGGAATACAACGGCGTTATTACCTCACATCCGATGTAAGTTTAAAATAAATTTCATCTCACATTTCGGAAAGGTTAAAGGGCACAATTCAGGCAGCTATAACAGAGGCCTAACTGCATTTGCCGATTTGTGACCTTTCAGATTCTTCGGTATGGTAGATTAAGATTTTGAAATAACGCAAATTCGAATGGGTCAAAATCGCTTAAAAGCTGTTAGGCCATTCTGGTTATAGCTGCCTCAATTATAACAGGAAAATCACAGGTAAATTATAAATGAATACTAATTAATGAGCCAACTACCCACTTTTTACCAACATTCATCTGGTCCTTCGAGCCGAGTCTTAAAAATAAGTAGCAATTACAAATTTTATAAACAATGTTAAAAATATTTTTATACTAATCTACTACAACACGATTCTATTAAAGATGCAATTATGCATTAGGCTATAGATAATTCGACACACATTCTGGACATTGAAAGTGCATGCACAGGATTTCAAGAGGGTAGGTGGAAAGAAAAGTCTTGACAGTTTGTGTAATGGTTTATTGTAGAAGTACATGTTGTTGAGTACATGTTCAATAGACATATATTACAAATGTTTTTGAACTATTTGATGCTTTTTCATTTTTTTTTTCATATATTTGAATTTAATTTAAAAGCGTCAAATAATTTGTATAGTGCATTATGTATTAAAATTACATTTTCTAGTCAACTTTATAATGTGTATGTATTTAATGTATAAAGAAGAACATACAAAATAATTTAAGTAACAAATGTAGTATAATAAAATATACATACAACTAAGTTTTTATATTTCTTAAATGAGTGTATACAATGTAACTAAGAAATTAATTTATAACTAGACTATTAATTTGTGGTGTTTAAAACAGTGACAGAATTTGAGTACATTAGATCTATAAATAGGAGCGAGAACGGCCTACAATTACAAATTTGACATGAATATTTCCATTTTTAGCGCAATTAATTTGCAGAATTATATTTTATTATTAATTATTATAATGTATGTGGATTAATTAAATTCATATTTGCATCTAAAACAAAATATTTCCAAAGAGATTTCAGCCTCGTATAAAATGTTAGTTAGGCCTTTCTTGTTCCTCCTCAAATAATGTATATGTAGGTAATGTTGTATAGAATTCGTCATTAACTAAGCAATTACATGGTAACACACAACACAATTGGGCTAATCTATGACATGGCAACATCGAAGATTCCAAGACCACAGACAACACATGCTGATTTAATCTACTTTTATGTAACGATGTTTATATTTATATCTTAAATTAATCTACTATCGCCAAGCAGTTAATTTAACATTATTTTTAGTTTAGTTTCATATCTACGTTTTTTTAGTTTGTTTACAAAATAGTTATTAATTGACGTACATGTACACAAGTTATTGAGTTATTAATCAAAGGTTACTTAACGAGTTATATAAGTTATTTAAAAAGATATATTAATTAATATATTTTTTAAAATTTTTATTAATCAATCGTTATTTTAAGAGATGTATTAGTCAATCGATATTAAAATTAAATACATTAAATTGTTACCAAAATTAAATAAGTTATAATACCTTAATTAATAATAATATCACATAATTAAATAGTTTCATAAATTATCAGAATATAAGCCAAAAACTATTTAGAATGTCTGGCACCTAGTAAGTTACGAAATATTCATACTTTAATTTCAACAATTGTCAGAATAGGATCTATTTTTTTTTAATTTTGGATGTTATTATGTGATTTCATATCTATTTTTGAACGCGCCGTTCCTCGGCCAAAAATGAGTTTGACATTTTTTAAAGTTATACTTTATCAATATCTCAACTATTATTTCTTTTTTAATTAATCACAAAACTAAATAAACATCTATTTATAATAAATTACTCAATAATTAAATTCAAATTCTCATTGTAACCGTTCAATTAATATTCATAACCATTAATTGAAACATTCAACTAGGTTAATTGGTTTCACAAGCAAACTTCGTTTAGACACTGGGCCAGGCATGAGCTTCAAAGTGGTTTATTGAGTCTCACAATTGCATTACCTAGCTCAATTAATTGGAACGTGCGTGTCCTGCCTATGGTAAAATCTATTAGTGATATTATAACTTCCCTCTTAGTGCAGTCACTTTATGTTAAAGTTTAGAAATTTGTGATATAATACATAGTATGCATGAGAGAAATCGCTTTTATATTTTTCGGTTTTATTTTTTCAGTATTTGATTAGTGGAAGTATTTATAATGTTTTTATATGCAAGAAGCGTGCTTAATTATAACACTTTTTTATTTAAAGTTAATTTTCATAAAAAGTTTAAGCTTTCAAGAATCTTTTCGTTTGCACAATCGATTACTGAACAACGTCTTAAGATACATTGTTATTTATGCTCTTGAAATATATTCTTCGTTTCCTATTTATTTTTTAAATGAAAAATAAAATTAAAATTTGAATTTAAATAAATGATTTACCTTTTAAAATACTAAAGTTAATTTAGCAAAAAGTGACTGCAAGGGAATATAATTAGCATTTATACATAGTATAGATAGTTTCATACATTCACTGTTCAAATTGGACAGTGTGCACTGAATAATTTTAATTTTATATGAATGTTAATAGTTAATTAAGTATCAGAGCACATTCTCCATCATTGTCACATATGTGCAGCTGGTGAACAAAAAAGGCATAATTCATAAAATATGCCTTTTAAAAAACACACTAATATGACTTTTTTATTTCCCATTTTAAATCAAATGTGATACAAGCCAACATTGAATAAAATCATGAATTACAGAGTGATAGATATGACACAAATGTATTTTTTTTTTCAATATTAAGAATAATGAAATAATCATAACAATGCAAAAATAACGTCCATGATTCTAGTTGTCTCAAAATTAAATACTTTGCAATTACTTATTTTTGCTCACCCACTTCAAATATGTTATATCATTTTTATATTAAATTAAATATTCTAACATATTATATTTAAGATGATTTTAGATTATCTAAAGCTGGCACGCTAATTTTAAGCCTCGCGACGTATGACGTCACTGCGATGTTTCATAAATACTATCCCTTTCGCATGCGCATAAACATACATTTTGCATTCATGAGAAATGTACAAGTAAAATATTATTCCTTTTATTCACCTTCGCCTGATTGTCAGGTGAACTAGAAAAAGTCCGCAGAATCACAGACCCACACAAAGAGCTACCAAGTGTGTCATTTCACCCATCAACCAACTCAAAGGACATTTTTGCTTATTTCCCAGCTACCCTCAAAACGCTTCAAAGTTTACACAAACGTGCCAGCTTTAGACAATCGGTCCAACGGTACCCACCATTCTGTGCCTGGTCGCACGTGTGTTGACCGCAGGAGTCCTCGACGCAGCTCCTCGCCGTCTGGGCGGTCACGCTTGACGGATCTGCCGGTGAGTCGAGCGATGAGTCTGGTTCTCTTTCTCCTCTGTTAGTGGCCAGGTGGTGGGTAGTGTGTAAGGTTCGTCGGAGGCGGTGCGATCGTTGCGCTCGTATGTGCCGCGGCTGTTGTTTATTAGCAACTTGGTTGGGCGGAAGTGTGTAGTTAATAGGTGTGTCACACTTGTACAAGACGCAGTCATCTCTTATCAGGTATGGCGACGCATTTATGTCCTAAAGTAGGACTTAAATCCTATTTGAGGTTGATTAAAGTTATCCACGAGGGGCTATGCGTACCTCTTATCATCACGCGGACTATGCAGCTCGTTTGTGTCTTAAAATACATAATTCGCTTTGCAAAAAATATTACTTTTTTTTTCAATATGGAAATAACTGGACTAAAGTCAACTCTATGTAATGTCGATGATGGTAAGTGTTCACAGCCCCCTATGGATATCTGTTGAGTCTTGACGCTTGACTCTGTATCCAAAGCGGATCATACAGACACTTTGCGCGGCCTAAGGCCTAAGACTTTTGACTTGTGTGTCATTATGGTACAACTACACCTCTCCACCGAAACGACTATTGCTTTATGGATTACTAGCTGACCCGTGCAACTTTGTTTGCGTTATATAAGAGAGAGTAAGTCAGACTTCAGCCCCATTTTTCACCCTTTTAGGGGTAAAATTTCGAAAAATCCTTTCTTAGTGCTCACTTACATCATGAAACAAACCCTTGTACCAAATTTCAAGTTTCTAGGTACAGTCGTTTCGGCTGTGCATTGATATGTCAGTCAGTTAATCAGTTTTGCCGTTTATATATATAGATTACGAAGGTGACAGAGATGTCAATATTTGTTATCTATCTTTTCAATATGAGTAATTTATTTACCTTGTTTGCTACTCCCGTGTTTCGTATGATGAATCTGTATTTCTGTAATTGTGAAGTCGTGAAACAAATTCGAGATTTATTCGTTGGAGAATGTTTTTGATAATTAGTGAAGTGTCATTTAATTTAAATCAACTGCCATCACTTTTTAATAACGAGCTTATTGTGCAATAATAAAGAGACATTTCTGTGTATTTATATAGATAATTCATTAACATAAGTAGACTATACAGCTCAAATAATCGCAACATAAAGCCAATAAAAACCCTATTGACAAAATAAAATATACCGCACACAACACGACGTTGAACATACATTAAAAACCTTTTAACGGATATCTGCCTATAATACAATTACTCGTATAATAACATTCTGTTCAGTATATCGGTGCTATAAAATTTAATAACGCATTTCATACAAAAAGCCTCTTCACTAAACGAATGCACCGATATTTCTCATTGATTCGTTTATGCTAGTTGTTACGATCGCAACTTCTCACGCCGGTGGTCCGGGTTCGCATCCTCTTATCAACAAAATTATGTGTATAAAATAACTAACACTGTTTTCTAGTAAATAATCTCATCGTGACGAAACCTACGCGACTAAAAGTTGTGAAAAAAAAACCAAGAGTATATGAAGTCTATCGATTCAAACTTGGCTAGAGGGATTGATTGTAAGCTAAATAATACATCCAGACATTTGTATTTCATTTATTTATGAGGGGACCCTACACTCTGACTAAATATCACAATAAGTCTGCAAAAATCTACACTACCCTAGAACTAAGAATTAGGTACGCGATTTTAAAATCACGTGAATTCATCTTTTCACAACTCGTCTCTCTCAACCAAACATTTTTATTTATTCATAAGTGGATTTATTACATGTCACATTAAGCCAAAAAGCCTATAAACAAAATAACATAGTTAAAATTAAACAGCCAACGCAACGCTGAGCGTACATTAAAAACCTTTCAGCGGCCGCGCGGCCATCTGCCTATAACACAATTATACGTATAATCACATTGTGTTCTGTATATCGGAGCATTCAAATTTAATTTAAAATTGAAAGCTCCATTATGTACTGAAAGCCTGTATAGTAAATTTATGCACCGCTGTTTATATCGCAATATTGTGGGTATTTTTATTTTAATCGCTTTGCTTCAGGGAGGATTATGAGGTTCGCGGTGGTACCTCGCCGTAGACATACATGAGTTCTATCATCTGGCACCTTTTTCAAAGTGTATTAAAGATAGCATCAGTATAGCCTTCATTATATACTTCTAGAATAAAAATCACATCAGCGACAACTCTAATCTAAAATCACTCAAAAACATAAAAAATGCTTAAGTTCCACTTTTCAACATCAATCACAATTGGCTAAAGCAATAGTCTTTAAACTTTATGACACAACCGAGGATGTCTGTTAAATTTATTTATAAGTGGATTGGCTAAATGTCACATTAAGCCAAAAAAGCCTATAAACAAAATTAAATAGTTAAAACTAAGCAGCCAGCGCAATGCTGAGCGTACATTAAAAACCTTTCAGCGGCCGCGCGGCCATCTGCCTATAACACAATTATACGTATAATAATCACATTGTGTTCTGTCTATCGGAGCGTTCAAATTTAATTTAAAATTGAACGCTCCATTATGTACTAAAAGGCTCTACGCTAAATTAACGCGCTACCGTTAATATCGCATTAACTGTACGGTAAAATAAAAAACACAAGTTTTTTTATTTTTATCGTATAAAGGCAGGAAATGAGAATGCAATTCACCCGACGGTAAGTGGTCAAGCTGGTCAGAAATATTTTTTAAATATTTGAGGTTGATAAAAGTTGCGTTGCTACCCCTTAGGACTAATATGTTCGCTTTGTATGTCAGTACTAGATTTTGCTCGCAACTTCGTCCGCGTAGAAGTCGAAAACCCCTTGTAGAATGTCGAAAAATCCTTTCTTAGTGCTCACTTAGATCATGAAAGGAACCCCTGTACCAAATTTCAAGTTTCTAGGTACAGTAGTTTCGGCTGTGCGTTAATATATCAGTCAGTTAATCAGTTTTGCCTTTTATATATATATATATATAGATAGCCGGCGATCTCTCAACGCCTCTAGAAAAACCGAAACACATGAAATACTTCACGGAGAATTACCAAGGCTGGCGGTGGTACCACCCTTTGAAGAATACAATAGTTCAACCACCTTGCCTTTTTAAAAGTAGGTTAGAAATAGCAGTAGTAATAACTTTTATAATTACACTAGCTGCACCCTGCGCGCGTTGCTACGCCATCAACTAAAATATATATACAACTAAAATAAATATAATAATACCAACTCAGAAACCTTCGTTGGCTCATATACAAGAACAAAAGATAATGATCAAATGCATAGTTTACGATTCTATAAAGGACATACGGACAAATATTCATTTTTATATATAATAATATTTTATATATTATATATAAACTTCCATAATAAACATCCTATCAACGATAACCCTGATCTAAAATCGGTGGGAAACACAAAAAGTGCTTAAAGTTGCACTTTTCAATGAAACTTTCAACTTCCAAGAGGAACTCGCCCGAACAACATATTTCCTTCTAGACAATGTCATTAAAAGTTAGCCGGCAACATTTTAATTACATTGGCAATATCGAGGCACTATGATTTTAAAAACGGTTTTTATGACAATAAACTATAGAACTTATTTTCAAAAGAGAGAGAGGGAGAGAGAGAAAGAGAGAGAGAGAGAGAAAATGTTTTATTCTTAATTACCGTTTGATCATCTTGGAATTTTGTACATACATTGTGAAGGGTACAGAAAAAGGCATAGTGTACCTTTTATGTTTCTAAACGACACACAAAATTATGAATTGAAATTAGGTGAAAAAAGTGCGGGTAAAAGCTAGTATGATAGGCAAAGGCACATAAGTACAGAAAGTACACTAGTCTAGGTTACAAAAAGTACATAGGGTAGCAGATAAAAAATACTTACCGTATCTTTGACCCAAATTAAAAATACTGTTTTTGTAGGAATAGGGAATAATATTAAAGGTAAATTCGACATAGATGACAAAATGATATACATATTGTAATTGATTCAAAAACCAAAAACCGAAATTCAAGTGCACAGTCATATTGACAACCTACGCGGCGGTTACTATGCTTGGGTCGATTCTCGGCCAGACAGAAAATTTGAATGATGATGTCTGTTTCGAGTTTTGAGGGCCGTATTAATAAAGTGAACTCAAGATTGATATCGATTTTAAGTGTAGTTTAAGTACTAGATAATGAACTAAAAGTCGCACTCAAGATCGATCTCAGTCTTGAGTTCAATTTATTAATACGGCCTTAAGTGTCTATGGATTCGTCTTATGTGCCCATGGCAACCACAAATCAGCGAATCTTAGTTTGAGACTATTAAGTGTAGAAAATATTATTACGTGTGCATATCTACGTTAATTGTACCGTTACAAAACAAGCTGAGATAAAGAATACATGTAACTCTCACGTAACAATAAAATAAAATCTTAAAAAAAAACAACTTAGAACGTGTCTTAAACACGCGACTTGTATGTAAAAAGTTTATTCAACTTTTTAACCTTTCGTTGCCAGCTAAAAAAGCGACAGAATTCTGTTTAGCTACGACTACTGTAATACATTACTTTTTCTCTTGTCGTATCAAAGTAGCAAGGGAACATACATTCCACCTGCTTGTAAGAACATAAGATATTTGTTACCAACTGAAGTACGATTAAATCGTACCTGTTAGTCGATTATCGATCGATGTCGATCGACCTGTCAGTCGATTATCGATCGATCGTACAAGATGTTCGCCTCGTTAGTGAAAAAAACAGCAATCACGCCTCTCCAAACCGACAACAAATGTTTCATAGAGGATTATGTGGATGGCGGTGGTACCTTCTCGATGAAAATTATCGAGTACAGTATTTTTTCCACCTGATAAGCTTGAAAAATGAATTTTAATTTTATTGAATAACTAATTTCATTAACTTCTCAGTAACATTTGCATGATCAAAACTGAACTTAACTGTCATCATTCAATGCCAATGCTAATCAAATTCGCAAATTGTAAGTATACAACTTGGCGAATATTTCAGGAACTGGCACGAAATTCCATTCAAAATTTGGCTACACAAATATTTACTCACAAATTCCATTCAAATCCGTTTTCAAAGCACGCACGTACAAGCTTTGATCATAATACCGAGTCGCGAGCAATTAATATCAATATCAATCCATTCATTCGTTCAACTTCAAAGAGGTATTGGGTTACAAGCAGAAAATCTTCAGAGGCACGTGGAAATAATTATAAACGAGAAATTTATGGGACGTATTAATAAAGTGAACTCAAGATTAAGATTGATCTTGAGTGCGGCTTTCAGTACATTATCTGGTAGTTAAACCCTAAAAATACGCGAGCAAATAATTTATTGTAAACGGGAAGTGTAACCAAAGGATGGGTAAAAAAAAAATATTTAGTTAAAAAAAAATTCAATAGTCCATCTCTCGTTTTGCCACTATTTAGGATGGGTTGCGGTTTTATTTTCAACAAATTGTATAATTGACAACGCATATAAATTATAGATGGATGGATTTTTATTTCATTTTTTTTGGATTACAGCTTGTACAACATGGGTAAGATGCAAGAAAATATTACCGAAAATCCTATTGATTTGAGAGACCTCAAGTTTCTCTTTTTATGAGGACAGTTAAAAAGTTTAAATATGTCTATAAAAAAATAAAAATTTAACGTTCCCAGAGGAGACATTTATTTTGTATAAATAGGCCCCATACGCAATGGACACATAATGCAGAACTCTAAGAACTCTAAGGGCCCTATTAATAAAGTGAATCAAGATTGATGTTGATCTTATGTGCGGTTAAAGTACCTAGATAATGTACTAAAAGCCATATTTAAGATCAATATCAATCTTGAGTTCGCTTTATTAATACGGCCCTAAGAATACAAGTCCACGATCACAACATTGTTTTCAAAGTTTGAGATTGATAGGATGTACACATAAAGGATATAGAGATAAAGAAGCTTTTATGTTGATTAACGGTTAACAGAAATTTGAAAGCCAGACAAAAAATGTACAAATTTTAAAAATTGTAACTCATCGTCGGAAATTCATAACGTAAGAGCTAATAAAACGCCATAAAAATATTCACTAAGGGACGTCGACTACTAAAGTAATATAACGCGTCGTCCGAAAACCCAATTTGTCCGGTTTTATCCTCCATTGACGGCCGGGCCCATAAATAAAAATTGAATATAAAGAGAGGAGCGAATATGGCCGACATGGGAGCGGGACGCGAGCGAAAAAAACCGTTACAAAAGCAAAAAAAAGGAGAAATAAAAGCGACCATCATATTTTCACGCCAGTGACCGAGATACCACGCAGCTAAATTTTAAAACGGGTACCGCCACCGGCATTTTCAACGACATGGCAATACCTTTGCGAGTGGGCAATGAATGAATTATTTAGATGCGGCAACACTCGACTCGGGGCATAGAGGCTAGCTGCGAGTGGAGCGTGCGACGCGTCATTTCACGGTTGGCTTTCGTCGAGGACGGAAGTGGGTTTGATTTATTTATATTATGCAAAGGAATTTCTGATGTTTTATTTTCAACGTATAATTCAAAATTTGATATCGAATAAATTTACATATCTGTAGATACAATTATAGGGAGAAGAATTAAAGTAAAAGTAAGTTGAATTGACTTTTCATAGAAAAGCAGAGTATAGATAGTTATAGTTGTTGTTAAATATATAGTTATAGTTGTTAAAAAATGTTTTTTGATGAAAAATATTTACATGAGATATCAAGAGAAAAACTAAATTAATTTCATAATTGCTCACGACAAAACAAAATCCATCTATTGTTCGAAATTATTACTTATAATAAAGTAATACCAAGTAACTAAAGTAATACTATTAATATTAATGTACAATATAAACTATGAAATTTGAAAAACAACCTACATCAAGCAGTAAAAAAATGTATCAACAAAAGTATTATCTAAATGGCAAAAGCGAAACATTCGGAATATGAATTATAACATAAATAACATTAAATCGAACTGTTTTTAGCAGTAATTCGACGAATAAGTCACCTCAAACAACCATTTCAGTGTCACAGCGGTGGGCAGTCATGAATAATTGCCTCCCGAGTGCTTCCGATCCATAAAATTAGAATTTTTATTAAAGCGTAGAATTAAAAGCGTTTTTACGTTCTGAATCTCTAGCGGATTTTTCATGCATAAAATATATGTCTAGCTATGAAAATCGCAAATGAAACGTGGTTTTTGGATAGGACTTTTGAAGGCAATAGTATCAACCGTTTCAGATATTCATGTTTATTTTGGAACAATCCACGGCGTTATCTCTATTCTATGTTTTCTATTATTTTATATAACGGTCTACAACGTATTCTATTCTTTCTATTATTTTATATAATGGTCTACAACGGTCGGTCGATAAATAACTTGACTCATCGATTGACCTTTGTCGGATGTTCATACCCTGATGATGTTATATTGTGGAGCGAAACTTGTTAGAAATAAGATATGTATATACGTGGGCTGTTGCAAAGCAATTTAATTTACTTTATAGAACAATAATACAATATAGAACTATATAATAGTTACTTGAAACAAAAGCGTGGCAACATGAATAATGATAAATTAAGAAGCAAGCTGGTAGCATAGTGGTAAAATGTCTTGAACACCATCCTTTGTTACGATTCGGTTAGCATTTAGAGAGGCCAAGTTCAAGGCATTTACAAGGCAGTTACCTTTCTATGATGATAGAATGGTGTGGAGTCACACCATTCTATTATTACACAAACTTTAAGCTTAATCCGTATTGCAATTAAGTATCGAAATTTTATGTTCAATTCCTGTTTTTTGTCGTACACTGAAGTTGTAAGTGAGTGGTTACTCAGTATTATCATTGAGCATCAAAGTGTTATTAGGATTAATTCCTTGTTATGAATGCGTTAAGTTACTCAATACCATAATTGTGTATAAAAACTTTGTCACCATTGTGTGAAATTACGTGGTAGTACTATTGAGTGTCACATTTTTATTAACATTTCCTTCCTTTTATCAATTTGGGAGCATAAGTCTTCAAATGAAATGGACTACGAACTTTCAAGAGCTACTCAATGGTATTTACTTATTATTTAGAAAATTCAATTTCATAAAGTAAGGTTAGAACTACTTCGCAACAATCCGCGTTCATCATGTATGATGATATATAGTTTTGAGACATGCAGTATTTACCGCCCTCCCTCCCACAAAGAACGCATGTACTACAGAAAATCAAGATATATACCAACACTAGCTTTTGCCAGCGACTTCGTTCGCATAGAAGGGGCCCGCATCCCTTGGGGGTCGAATTTCGAAAAATCCTTTTTTAGTGCTGACTTACATCATGAAAGGAACCCCTGTACCAAATTTCAAGTTTCTAGGTACAGTAGTTTCGGCTGTGCGTTGATATGT
>DWNR01002871.1:0-12443 GCA_018250455.1 Polygonus leo
AATGTCGGCGGTAGATATTCGCATTCGCATTCGCATTCGCGAATGTTCAAAAACAGACATTCGTTACATCACTATTATAATTGATCTGAAATTATTTAGGTGCAAGAGTATTTCTATAATTTTTTACCATAATTGTTGGACAGGTTAATATATGTAGGTGTATGGCTTAGACATATTACTTATATGAAAGCACATGGCTTTTACAAAATGTTGCTTGATGAATACTAAGCTTGCACAAGCCGTAGTAGTTGCCTAATTAATTGGAGCGTCCTATACGTTGATTCAGTGAAAGTTTAAGCCAATAAGTATCAGAAACCTACATTTGCGGCCAGCTGAACGTAGGTTTCTAACGTTCGAGTAATGTGTAGCATTTAGTTTAGTTAATTAGTGTATATAGTAACATTTAGTTGGTGTGTATTCTAACATTATTCAATGAGTAAGTGGATTTAATATTTAAAAAATGGAATAAGTTTTCAGCAAACATTTGGGATCTCAATATATTTTTATATGTGTATAAGTATATACAAATACTTTTATATAAAGAGTATGGCCGTAAAAAAGGGCTGCAAGAATTGCACGCAGCTAGTAATCTTGGTGCTCAGTTACATAAATAGGTGGAGCAATACATTGTTTAAAAATATAATTTTATCAAAGAATCAATCTGCGAACCTATGAATCTAAAATCATTAATTTCCGTTAATGTGATACCTTCTACTAACAGCTTCCAATCGAGAAAGGACCGAATATCGATAGGCATCTTCATTGTGTCTGGTTTCTATAAATATCGGGCCTGTGAATCGATGGAGCATTATTTTCTAAAGCTTGCGTTTTTTGAGTGTTTATGTGTAAATGAGGAGAAAATCAAATTGCTCGATAACGCGAAAGGGAAGTGAAATAGTGTATTGTTTTTAAAGCTCCACATTATAACTATGAGTACAATACACACAATTTGGAGAGAGATGGTAGCCGGCTATGCTTACACACATGGGCAGCAGTGACTACTTACCACCAGGTTGACTGCATACTAATTTGCTACCTTTATATGATAAATAAAAGATAAAAAAATAAAATTAAGGTTATGGAAATAACCGTCTGGAAGACAGAGAACTTATTGCTTTTTTGTACATTTTTATTGATGGACTATAATTACAACAAGGTAGTTTAATGTGAACATTATCGATATAGAGAATGATACCTCACAAGTCTATTTTGACAATTCATGACACAATAACATATTTTAAAGAACCTGATTTGATATATTATTACTAATTTATCACAGCACTTTATTTGGACACGTAGGGCTGTGTAATTGATTACTCTCATCAAAAGCTATTTGCAGTACTCGTAAGGTTGCACGCAGACAAACTGCAGGATGGAGCGGACTGAACAGATGACGCCGCACATATTTCAACTTTAATGTCTTGTGGGAGATAGTACACTTGAGACTAATCGCATCCTACATAGTTTACCATTTAATTGATCTTAGCGTAATCGTACCTCACTTTTTAGTTAGCGAAGGTCAATATCCTTTATGTAAATTGAAGGTAATTTGAAATTGTTTTGCCTTTGGCCTACTGGTATAGTGTGGTTTAAATTGCCAGTATATAAATGTGTAATCGATGTCCTATGCAATTTGAGCCTATACCTTGGAAGCAGTGGAAATCTGATCATTCTACAGACTCCAAATATACAATAGCCAAATATACTGGCTTTCAGAATGATACTACTTTCAAGAAGAAGAGAACAAAGCTTTTAAACTAAGTCAGAAATCTAAGAAATAAAGTTATTCGGGGTGTGATTGATTTAAGTGATTGTAAAAACGATTTGTCGGACGACTACTCTTAGAAATGTTCAAGATTTACAGCCGGGAGGGTAAAAGAATGGATTAAATCGTGGAGAATCAGCGTTGCGGCAAATGTGATAAAAACATTAACTTCACAGATAGATAGAACCATTGAACACCAATCTAGTTTTTATAAAAACGTTACAATTAATCACTAATTACTAAGCGTAGGATCATCCCTTAGTACAATCAACACTATTGACAAGCAATTGTTAGGATTGTTAAAGTAAATCGTATGTGATAAGTGAATCTAAGTATCTTTCGGAGAGAGTTCAAGTTAAAATATTTGTTGTAAGTATATAGTTACATTAAGCACTATTTGTCTTATTTCCTTTTTTTCTTCATATATAGGGTTCCGTACCCAAAGGTGCCAACGGTTTCCTATCTCAAAGGCTATGCTATTCGATTGTCCCTCTAACCCTCCTGTCACAGGGCTGTATCCCTTAAGCTGTAGGTAATAACAGGTCTTTTCACAGTGTGAGTTACAACGGGAAGTAGGAAGTCAATTTATATGAGATATTAATTATAAGTATTTTATATACGTTATATATATATTCGAAAATATAATGAAGTATAAGTTTCAAGCAGATGAAATTGAATAAATTAAATGTCTAGCTTTGACAGACAAAAATTTATATTTCAACTCGATGTTTGAAGGGTGTTAAATTAAATAAATCGTAGATTGTATAGAGATTCATATACTGTATGGGTTAAAGCTCTTACACATTTAATTTCGAGCGCTCATCAGATACAAATCATGCCAGATTAAACTGAAATTACGTTCTGATTGAACATTAATTAAAATGTTTCACCTATTTAACACCTGAATGTATTCTATCGTAAATACTTTATTTATAATTATTATGATGAATCATAATCTTCCTATTAAAATTCTTATAGAATGCAAAAAAAACTGATTATTATGACTAGAACAAAGACAGATTGTACACAACAAAAACGAGGCTTTGGGGGATTAAGATTGTGTCGTGTTTTAATGCGGACGACAAACATAACAAAGTAGGATATCATTTTCAGATTTTTTTGTTCAAAAATATGAAGTATAAATCCATTTGAAAGTAGTTTCAGTAGATTTTTCTGTGTTTGCCCGCGGTTTGTTCTTGAGTACTTAGGTATTTTAGAAAATTAAAAATTATAGAAAAATAAAAGTTTTTTATCGTTCTGAAATTGGTTATTGAAATTTTCATACTTGCAAGTTTTTTTTCTTCGTATATTTATTATATTATTAACGTTTGGAATTGATATGGTTTCAATCCACACTGATATCTATCCTCTTTAAAATTATGTAAGAAATAAGAAGATACATCAGCATATTTATAAACATTTCTCAATGTTTATTCCATAAATAAATTTCAGCATGCTTAAATGTATTAAGGCCTTACACCAACAGAATGCACTAAGAACGGTTGCCTGATTCAGTTAGTTCGCTCGCGTGCTGCAACTACAATGAAGTTGGAGCGATCTTGTACGTGACTCCGTTTCAAGATATCGCCTCTTATTAAATTAACTTACAGTTAATGTATTTTCAAGATAAAACTTTGTTTTTTCCTTTCACCTTTTCTACGAAGACTTGGTTGATCAAAGCATGAGATATTTATTTATGCAAAAAAGTGAAATGTACCTTTAGAAGTAGTAAACAGGCCTGTATCTTGTTTGATCGTAAGTCGTCACTGTTTTGAAAATAAGCCTGAACAAACAAGCGGGAGCTGTGTATTAACATTAATTAATTTTAATTTCGGAACCACCTCCATTAGACGCCGTTTTGACCACATTGCGTTGTCTGTTCACGCGCCTTTGATCATTTTATGTTAAATATTTCGCAGTTTGCATTTCAAAACAAACCCAACAATCAATTAATCAACTGGTACGCGGATCTGAACACTTAATTGAGACCAAAATATAATCGATATTAACTTAATTTATACGTCAAAATCCTTACAAATTGATAAAGGGTTTATTACAAACACAAGAAGAATAGAGGCTAATAATTTGCTTCCCCTTTATAACTTCGATCTCGCTCTTTTCTTTTTGTATTTTGAATATTTTGTGGAAATTTCCTTAGTATTAGTACGAGATTTAGAATTTTCCACATAATACCATACTATGCTTCGTTTTTTTGCTAGTCACTAGTGTTTGCGATGAGCTTGCACATCTGCGCTGAACGGGTGCCATTACTTGAGCTAAATGTGTTTCATTATCTTTGTGAATAGGCACCTACTTCTTGCAGTAAACTGCCAAAGTAATTAGCAGAAACTTGGAGCGAGGGCTAAGTGGCGCTGCTGACCCTTAAGAGCTCATTTTCCGAAATTGTTTACGGACTACATTTTTTATAGTCTTCTAATCGTTCGTTGCTTCATGAACATATAAAATATCTTTAACATGATAAATATTTAGATGTACCTTTTTGCTTTTAATGGCATTATATAAGTATGTGAGTTACTGGCAATTACTGGTCATTAAATTGTCACTTGGTTTCTAACTTTGCATAAAAGTATCTACCGCTTTATCCTCATAAAAATATAGAACCTACATATTAAGATGTAACAAGAAATTTTTCAGCTACAATGCTGTTAAATCAAAGAAGAGTCGACAAACTCCGGCTTTCTGGCTTTACAAACATCTTATGTGTGCTCGTCGCACTGTAAAACACACTGTGTGCTCAACACTCAGTGCATGACTAGTTGTATCTGTTGCGAAATAATAGGTACGGTATTAAGTTTTTATACCAGTACTTTGTACATATACTCGTGTTATATAAGGCAGTGATAGACTAGTGGTTAAGATTTAGATCTTTGGCGCACCTCTGGTTTTCCAAAATCACTTCCAAATTAGAATAACATGGTCATTTGCTTTTCTTATCCTTGTGCTTAAACGAGAATAATAAAAATGGATTAAATGAACAGAGTACGGTAGCTGGCTTCACTTTTACAGTAGCAGAGCGAGCAGCTGCTAGAATTAGCTATTTTCATTACAATAAAGTTTCATTTTAATTTAACAAAGCAACATTATAATGCAAATTTCATTTGTTTTATTTGTCAAGGTAATTTAGACAAGGTGAGCTAGCACTACTATAAGTTATACATTTGCGATCCTTGATTTTTTCATTAATAAAAATAGTAAACTAAATTTTAAAGCATAAATTAGCAACTAAATAGCCAAAGAAACTGCTTTACAACAGTCTTATAGCAGGGGCTTTATGGGGGCTTATAGCAGGGGGTAGCTATTGATATAACATTCCACTGAACAGAAATGCCTAAATAAAATTAATCTATTAATTTATTTAAAAATTGTAGTTACTCGTTCAACGCTGAGGTATCTAGCTTATTTCTATATCTTGTAAACATAAACTGGAAGATATAAAAAAAAAAAACAAAAAAAAATGTCCAATTACGAGTGAATACATCCGTAACGAAATATGGAACAAACACATAAAAATTCTGTGAGAACTTCGCGAACGGCAATAGTAGGCAAGCATCTTGTCATTGTTACGAAATAAAGGATTAAGTGAAGCAGATAGCAGCGATTTTAGGAGCCATTTACCGACGGATACGTGCAGAAAATGTTCCGGACTCAGCGCTTACAAATAAATCGATAGATTTAACGGGGTGCGAACAGGGTACGACGAGATTAGAAAAATATTTGTCTTTACAATAGACTAAGCATTTGTAAAGCTCTGTGTGATTTATTTAAGTAGATATATTTTTCTGCCCTTTACCCTATACCTATTAGATCGAATTGCGAATCTAAACCATTCTTAAAATAAACCTTGTATCAAAAATCAATAAAATTGGTCAAGGAATTCTCCTAAACTAAGTAACACACGGACACAAGAAATACATATTGCAGCTATACGGCTAACACAATGTATGTAGTAGTTATAATTATCTACATATGTATACTTGCTATCCTACCATAGTTTGTCTCATGGATACCATACACTAATGGTCCAGGTTTAAAACAAGTTTAAAATTAATCAAATAAAGAAACGTTTGCTTGTTTGCATATCAGAGCAGTATGATCAGACTCTCACGAAGATTGTCAAATCTTATATTTTTCTCCATGTACCATATATTTTTCACCAAGAGAAGTGTGATTGATCTCTCTACTTCACTAGCACCTTCGTATTTACCTTCTTCCAAACCATCATGAAAATATTACGCTGTAAAAATTAGTACGATTTTAATTATACATTTCTCCTATAAGAAACACAATAATATTTTAAAAGGAACTTGGTCCTTTGACTTTCTTAATACAAAAAACATTTTTTTAAACATGAAACACTTTATTTGGCAGTATTTTATCTTGACAATCTTTTATCGGGGCATGTTTCTAATGTTTTGTTATATAAAAGGAACTTTTTTTAAATGTCTGTAGTGAGAAGAGAAGATAGGTACAGATGGTTTGGTACTGAAAGAATTACTACAAACAATATTCGTCCGTAAACTCCTATAATCAACTTAAGGTATGATTAAGGCTCTGTCACCCCTGATGACTGAGAATGTAGTTTCTTGTATATGTGTGACTGGCAATCGCAACTGTCTGTTCGAAACGCGAATGATTAAAAAACAAGGATAGACCTGTATTTAACTTTTGAATGCTATAGAAAAACCAAAAATATACCTTTGTTACGACCATATTTTGGAGAATCATTTTTAAACAATATATCCAAAGCTATTTATTTTATCTTTTCTTATCTGGAAGAAACGTCAGTCAGTGTCGGCCTCCGGTTGCTGATAGTTACAGTCTCGTTCTGTTTGCAGACTGATAAGAGAGGAGAGGAAATGTGTTGTCAATTTTCTTTTAGCGTCTTATTTACGGTTCTAGATATATTTCTAACAGATTTCCAAAAGTGGACGTTCTAAATTTATCTTTATTTATGTAACGTTGTGATTCAATGTTTATGATTATTTTTGTTGGATAAATTTAATTGTGTCAAATGAGAGAATGAATATTATAAGATGTTGGTTTTAACACTCAATGTATTTTAAAGAAACAGAGTAAATTGGAAGCGATTGTTAATATAAGAAGGCTTGGGTTTCTGATACTTACCTAATCAAATTCTAAACATGGCCGTATCTCCCCTCAGCCCGCGACTAAGGATCGTGATTAATTGTGAGTGATTTCCGTTCCCTTCTCCATTTAACATTCCTATACAAAGAATATACTATACAATCCTATACAAGAATAAAATTTTTAAGAACATTCAAAGTGTTTTATAGTTGTGTCGTCTATTTGCACGCTGGACCACATTTGGTAAATGTTACGCTAAGTAACATTTTTCTTTAGAGGAGACCTAGCTTACGATGTAACAGCTATTATTCATAAATTGATTCCATTAAGTATAATAAGTACGTAAGTAATTTATTACAAAATCTTTATATATGTTGAGATGAAAAAGAATATTAAGATAAATAATTTAATATTAAGCAGGAAGAGGATCAAACGCTCCAATTACTATGGTTAATATTTAGGCAGCATGGAGGACATTAGCGAGTAAGTAAGGCTTATCGCAGAGTTTGGGTAATATTCACCTTGCAATAAGATTAACCTGTTGGCGGCATCACCCTCCGCCTGGCACGCCAGGTTTATTACGAACAAAACACCGAGAACAAATAAACTCAACTATACTGTGCATAAATCTTCGGGCATCCGACTTGTAGCCTTCGTGTGGATTCAGAACTTTATGTTGGTATGTAATGGAAGGTGGTGGAAGTAGTAGGTAGGTAGTTCGATCGGGGAGATACCACCGCCACCCACATAATCCTCCGTGAAGCAATTTATTGTTTTTCGGTTCGGCGTGGTTGCAGACTATACTTATGCACAAGGCGAACATCTTCGTCCTCATGCGTAGCAACGCATCTGTGATCAAATTCAGATATGATTCAATCGTACTTGAGAATGATTACTGATGTCCATAAGCGGCAGTGAACACTTACCCTCAGGAGGACTGCACGTTTTTCTGCTACCTTTATAGTATAAAAACCTTTACAGTCGTATTCGTAACATCCTCCAGCTTTTACAAAAGCCTGTACCTGAAGCATTTTTGTCACTCTGGACAAAAAATAAAATTTGCTTTCGATGTAGTTTATTTTGTCAATAAGTAAACAAAATAATATATCTTACCAGCATGGTAATCTTCAGCTCCAGTTTCAGTTGTGGGAATAATTAATAACATTACTAATGCAGTAATTCGATGACGTATTAAATAACATTCCTTGAATTTTATAATATAATATAATATAATAATATAATAACGTGAACAACTTACGTATACAGAAACGTGGTGTATTCAAAATGTGAGGAGAAAATTCAATATAAGTATGCGGAAATTTTAAACGCTCAAAACAATTCAACAAAATGAGGTCTTTAAGTAACAGTAATGCCGAGCTTTCCTGCTTCGCTTTTCCTGTTGAATTCAGCTAATTACTATGCATTTTAGTTTCATGACTTATACTAGAAAATGTTTAATGACTTATAATGCCATAATATAATATTTTAAACTTACGCGTTATCCGTGCGTAGTTGATCAATTTTTGTGGTAAAATTAGTCCATGCTTTATCACTAGAACGTTGTGAATATCTACAGACATTATGAGAACATGTTTTTTTTATATTCTAACAAGTTTAACGACTGTAAAAAATACAATAGATACAAGAACCAACGCCCAATGCTATGAGTGGTCACTGTTCTCAATTTCTTTTAATATCTTAGTGAGATCGATCACAGACAGATCGATACAGGGTAATTAATATTCAAAATAGTTATGTGTAACACATTACCTGTAATGTGTTACACATACAGTTTATCTACGATTACTGAAAAAATATACATCTTTACATTTAAGTTTTGTAACAGTTTATAACACAGTTTTAATAGTAGAACATGTTTATGTTCGTAAAATATTGTACGAAGGTAATGCTTATTTCATTTTAAAATTTCTTACAGCACACCTGAAGTAGGAGTACGATTAATGAATTTGAATTGAACGATTTTCGTGTGCACTTACTAATAATGATTAAAAATATATGCAATATCGCTATATACTATTAATCGATATATAATTCATACAAAAATACATACATCTATACTAATATTATAAAGCTAAAGAGTTTGTTTGTTTGAACGCGCTAATCTCAGAAACTACTGGTCCGATTTGAAAAATTCTTTCAGTTTTAGATAGCCCATTTATTGAGGAATGCTATAGGTTATACATTATTACGCTAAGACCAATAGGAACGGAGCACCAATGAAGAATGATTAAAAATGGGGGAAAATTTGACCCACTCTCCCTTATATGACGGACGCGACTTATATATTTTGATTCCGTCTTTTAAGTTTCATGAATTGTTAAAAATTTGGAATCTACACACACACACACATCTTCACGCCAAATCCCTAACGGGGAGGTAGAGAGTATCGAGTGCCAAATGGCACGGTTCTGACATACTTGCCTAGCTTCTTCTACTTTCATAACTCTCTTCATATAAACACGCCGATTTCGGATTTAGAATCTGCGGTTTCCGAAATATAGCTAGCCAGGTCGCCATGCCTCATCAAACGCCGTCAACTGAGCATGGAAACTTCATTGATTGCTGCCGCATTTTGATTGAGTTCGTTGATGCGGCAAATCACTCAAATTGATGTTTCGTCGATACAGTTCGCGAAAGCTTCTTCTAAAATATTTCAATGCTTCTCTGAATAATAGTTTGGTAGTTGATATTTTGTCTTTTATTTAAATTTTGGAAGACTGTGCTATAGTTTACTTTATTTTGCGTGTGAATGAAGCTTTGATTCAATAAAATATGCACAATACTTCAATAAACAGACGATTTCTATCTTATCTAGCGGTTATATATGTTAAAAAAAGAAAAGTAGCTTGGCTTTATACTTCGCACTTCTACCGAATAAGAATATAAATATTCGCAAATCGATGGTGCACACCTCGGAATGAATATTTTAGTCGCTTTATAGAACAGTTAAAGGAAGAGCGAGATCAGGTGTGAGCTCTTACGACTAGAACATTGTAGTTGGTTTTCCTTCCATTGCTGATTTATTTAATAACCGAAACTGTGTAAAAAATATTAGATTTAAAGGTCATATCATCTCTGCTATCAAACTGAATTGGTGCACTATAATTATAAGTTGAGAAAAACAAAGTAAGTCTTGAAGTCGCTGATGAATTTTCCCGACTTCGTCAAGATATTATACTCAGAAATGTTTACTAGGTTATTCTGTTTCTCTGCACTCTATATGAGACTCTGAAGGGTAAGGAAGTTGAAAGTGTAACAACAGACTCTACCTCTACTCGGAAATTTTAATGGTAGCGTAGAGACCATTGCATCCAAGTCGACATATACACATGTAATATATTTCCTTCCAACGGAAATTGAATTTCGAAGCTGCATTGCAAGAGTATAAAATTCAATTCAGTAGCTGCTCACGTATTCCACGCATTCCAATTAGCCAATTTGTTTTGAGATGCAGTAAGAATAAATAAGAAAAATATAAAGTATTTGCAGTGTTAATAATTAATATTTCAAGCGTGATTTTCACAGTACACAGTTTTCAGTGGCAAATGAATGTCTGTAGTCCCAGTAGTACCTAGCAGTAGTAGTAGAACCCAGTAGTCTGGTGACCTTCGAAACCTCGAAAAAACCTTTTCTGACGAAAGGTTTATAGTATAGGTAGCTTAAATATTTCTTTTTGTGGTAATTTATTAATAGACGTGTAATAGATTCTTAATATATATTTTTTTCTTAATGTCTGCAAAATGTTTACATGGGTCTTTGTGTGCTGATAATCCTGGGTGGACTGGAAAGCAGATCAATTACCCTACCCTACCGTACCCTAACCGTCGCCTTGTTTGTCATACACATATCCTGATGTCTTACAAAATGTACTCTGACATATTACCTATTATGACCTGACATGTTATTAATTTATGAGAGTATACATACTTAGTTAACGTATGAATAAGGCTGAGTAATGGCTTACTCCCATCAAAAGCTATTTGCAATATTCGTAACAAACTGGTAGACAAACTGCAGGCTGCAGTGAACTGATGACGCCGCACATATATCAACTATAACGTCTTGATAGTACACTTCAGATAACCGAGAACACATACGGTAACCGTATGAATAATTTTTAACTATTTGTCCGGGTACTGTACTTTAATGGACACATTTGTTATGTACAAATTTACGGATAAATAAAATAATATTAGACATCCGATTACTGTACGAATAATAAAATATATATTATTTTATTTATCCGTAAATTATGTACAAATCTGTCCATTAAAGTCTACGTCGAAACTGTTCTTACCTTCTTTACAAGATACAACTAACAAATGACCAGTTATGAGCAAATAAAAAAATAAATGGGTCCAGCGCTCGTCGGCCGCTGCCGCGGCCGACCCGCTTACTTTCTTGCATTTTCTTTAACATGCCAACCTAACTTAACCAATCCTGTAATAAAACAGATGGCATCATCTTCTTTGTTAGAACTGAGTAATGAAAAGACGGAACTTATCGGAAAGATTCCGCTTAGCCAACAATTGACATTGAAATAAGTGTCATAATCCGATTATTCTTTATTAAAACAAATGGCAGTATTTATACGCGGACGACTAGTTCTAAATTCGTACAGTTATCAGACTAATAGTCACTTCGTAATAATCTATCTAAATAATAAAGTTATTCAGGGTGTAATTGATCGAAATAATTGTAAGAACAATTTGTCGGACAACTACTTTTGGAAAATGTTCAAGCTTTACTGCGGGGCGGGTAGAAGAATGGATTAAATCTTCGAGATTGAGCGGCAAATGTGATAAAAACGTTAACTTTAGAGATTGAAATCAAAAAATTGAGTTCTAGTCCACATATTGCGAAACATTGTTTAGATTCAATGTACAACAATTAATCATTCACTACTTATCTTAGGATCATGTAAAGCAAATGTGATAAAAACGTTCATTTTAGATATAAAATCGAAAGATTGAGTATCCATCTCTCTTACAAAAACGTTGTTTATATAAGTACAATGCACTACAATACATCAATTATTGCTAATCTTAGTATCGTCCTGTTATACAATTGGCATAACTGACAAGCAATTGTAAGCATTAAAGGGAATCGATAAGTCCCTATCGAGAAGAATTCCAGTTAAAATAAATTATTGTACACACACAAATCCGCACACAAAAGTGGCTACAGCTTCCTATTATAAAGGCTCTGCTATTCGATTGTCTCTCCATTAATTCGTTTGTCCCTGGGCTGTTGTATCTCTCAAGACATACGTAATAATAAGTGGGACATTTTATGTACAGAGTGTATTACTATGAGCAATAGGAAGTCATTTTATATGACACTAGCTGTACCCGGCGCACGTTGCTACGCCATCAACTAAAATAAACTGCCGAAAATTGGTCGTACCAACTCAGAAACCTTGCTGGGCTCATGCACTACAACTTTGCTAAAGATCATCACACGATCAAAGGCACAGTTTACGATTCTATAAAGGACATACACACAAACATTCATTTTTATATATTACCCGGTACCGCCGCAACCGCGATGT
>DWNR01002872.1:0-12443 GCA_018250455.1 Polygonus leo
TTGCTTCACGGAGGATTATGAGGGTGGCGGTGGTACCTCCCCGGTCGAACTACGTGAGTTCTACCACCTTCCAGTTTTTAATTAATACTTATTTATCTTAAGCTTTATGGGGAATAATGTTGTTGAAAAACCAAACGAAATCTCTTCTTCTTGTCTTTAACAACAACGTTGCATCATTTTAAATTGCTCCGTCTTCAGTTTATATAGTGTAAGACTTTAAAAGGTGGCGTTGTGCCCAAGATTGGATCAATCTCTCACTAGATTTTTTACATAAGAACTACATACATAACATAACTACATACATACTGTATGTTTTTTGTTATTGTACATAGATGTACATATTCTATCCCAAATTCTTTTTTTTATACATTTGACAATCTAACGGAGTATTAGTAATAGTGTACCGTTAGCACCCTTTGGGTACGAAACCATGAATTTATCCCTGTTTCAGCTTCCGCGCTTGCATACAGTGGAGCTTGCTGCGTTCCTCTACTAGCAATGATGACGGACTTCATCGGCCGAAAATACTGCATCTTGATCGGTTTCATTATATTCGTCTGTAGCACCAATGTAACACACTTATTGATTAGCGAAATTATTCAAGGACTGGTCGTATCAGCATTAGTTACGTCAGCTATCTTGATATTAACAGAGTATACATCTCCACGATACAGAGGTCTATTTTTGAGCATAAAATCGGCGTCGTTCTTCTGGGGAATATGGGTAGCAAACTCCATTGGAACTTTCTTTCATTGGAAATACATTGGGATTTTAGGATGCGTGTGTGCCACATATACATTTTTGATAGCTCTGTATATGCCTGAATCACCGTATTGGCTGGCTAGTAAGCAACGTTTTAAAGAATGCATATCTTTGTTATATTGGATCAGGGGAACAAATGACGAATCTAAAAAGGAACTTATAAATCTTATAAAATCTAAAAGTATTGTCGAAATGGAATCGAAAAATGTCTATATGGAAATAGCTGGATTCAAAAATGCTATAACATCAAAAATATTTTATAAACCCCTTTTGCTATCAATGTTAATTGTGGTTTTAAATAATTGCTCAGGCAAATATGCATGTAGTGTATTTGCAATAGATATTATCAAAAAGATTACAAATAGCGAACCAACTGCTTATTCAGGTATGCTAATCCTAGATGGTTTTACCGTATTTAGCACGTACATAGGAAGTGGTTTTTCAAAAATTCTTAAGCGTCGTACTTTATTCATTGGAGGAAGTTCTGTTGCTGTTGTATTTTTACTCAGTATTTCTGCTTATTTATATTTAGTGTCTCTTGAATTTATTTTAGAAAATAAATATATATCAATTACTTTGCTGATTGGGTATTCAGTCGCTATAGCGGTTGGACCTATAATTTTATCCACGTCTCTTATGGGTGAACTAATTCCAGTGACTCATAGAATGTCTTTTACTGTAACTGTTGGTTGTTTTAATAACTTTATTTTTGCCACTGTTATAAAAGTAGCTCCAGTTTTATTTGCATCATTAGGTAGCCACGGGGCCTTTTTGTTTTACGGAATTTCATTATCTATTTGTCTTATTCCTATATACTTATATCTACCAGAAACAAAAGATAAAACATTACTGGAGATAGAAGAGTGTATGAAAGGTGATAAACCAGAAATATTGGTGAATATTCATTGAGTAAATAAAAATACATCTATATATAAATATATAAGGCAATACTGATTAACTGACTGATATATCAACGCACAGCCTAAACTACTGTACCTAGAAACTTAAAATTTAGTACAGGGGTTCCTGTCATGATGTAAGTGAGCACTAAGAAAGGATTTTTCGAATTCTACCCCCAAGGGGTTTTTGAATTCTATGCGGACGAAGTTGCTGGCAAAACCTTGTAATTTATAATTCTAAATGCGTCTAAAAGACTAAAAAAATGTACAGTAAGACAATTAAATAAACGATTAAACACAACGTAAATATAATTCTATAAATTTAATCACGCTATCAATTTTGATGTTTTTTTTTTTTAATTCAGATCAAAAATAATATGTAGACCATAAAGAGTTGGTAAATGAATTGATGTTATCTATACATTAATTACACTTTACATAAGAATATATACAAAAGGTATGTTACTAATTTCATAAATGTTGCATTTTAGATAATAACAATATGTCATTATACTGTAGTGTATAGATTTCAAATATACAAACATTTGAAATAGTTATTTAATTGCACAAATTTATTGGAACATATTTAACTCCAGAAAATTATTACCAATTGATCCTAGGTGTTTTCTAAAATAAATAAAATTTGAGTCTTTGACAATCTTTGTATCAAGAAATGCATTTGGTGATAGATAATACTTATTAAAAAAAAAGGAATTAATCGAGCAAGAATATTACAAGAAAATTTAATTATAAAGAAATGTATAAACAATATTAGTATGAATCAATTATTATAAAATTATACAAAATTAAGATAACGCTTGTAAGAGAAATAATATAAACCCATATAAGTATGTAACCTATAAATGAGGATAAGACATAACATTAAATTTGCATACCACAGTAGCACATGGTATGAAGTAAGTCATAGGATTCATACGCAAGAACGCCTCAAAGTTATGTGTATTTATACAGTTTGTGGATTGTAATAATTATATAAGAATACGATTCATTTGTAAAGTAATGAATGTGACGATTAATAGATTTTTACATCTTAAACATAATAAGTGACAGCTGTAAAATAAATTTTACTTAAATTTAGTGACAGTAATCAAAGTTTTTAGAATTTATATAAGGTCACTATTCGTTGTAAATACAATACAATTATAACAACTAAACGAAAAATATAATGGATAAACTTGAATGTCAGGAAAGTGCTATACCGTTTTTGACAGATTTAAAAAGTGGCGATACTGACTGTTCATGGAAACCTTTTTTTCGTCAGGTAGGTTTTGTAACATTGCTATATATAATTATTTAAATTACTCTTAAGCTTCCTCCTCCCCAAGAAAACCACTGCTCACACTGTGACACAGTGTGATCAGTGCGATCACACGATGACATATCATTGTCTGCCAGGCCAGCTAGCTTATTTAACATTTTTATAAGCTTTACATATAAGATCTAGAACAAAATAAGACCTCACGTTGAATTAAAAACATTACTAAACTAAGTATGTGTAAATATGTACAGGGGAAATCATTTTATTAATATTTATAGGAATAATGAAGATTGTAGATTCAAGATTTAAAGTAGCGTAATAAAATTAACAAAATATGATTAACCTATTGAGTTTCATTTTTAATAACGAATACCCAGAAACATACAAAATAACCCAGAAACATACATACATAAATCTTATGAGAGTTACGATAATATAGATGCTATAGATTTCTAACATTGATCAAAAGATATCACACAACGTTTTATCTGTCAGCTATACAAGATTTATTTTCATGAAGAATTTATATAGATACATATTACTATTACTGATACAGAGACTTGATCAGACACTGCATCCAATCAATGTTTGTAGAGGTACTGACTGATAAAAAACTATATCTTAACGGTTTTGTTAGTGTTCTTTTCGTTATAGAAGACTATTGAGCGATATTTTAAACCCAATGAAATAAGTTGACAACTGTATGTTTCCTTAAAAATATTAGAGACATAAAATCTATATGTTGAAGTACCGTCATAGCTTCAATAAAAATAGATGTGAAATATTTTGTATTCCTTTTAAGTAGACTCTCTCTTGATCACTTTAACTGCGTTTGTATTCATATCGCAGACTCCGTTCGCATATTTTATCATTAGGTATCGAAAGATCAAATGTGTCAATAAGTATGTTCACTCGACACACATTGGAGGCCAAAAGTCAACAATTAATATAGGTTATGAGGATTGGCCACGGAGCATTGTTTATGATTTGACACTTACTTACATAGTTACAGTTACAGTTTTGCTAGGTGGTACAACTCGGTTAGTTCGGCCGGGAAGGTATCACCGCCAATCTTCCGTGAAGCAATTATTGTGTTTCGGTTTGAAGAAGCGTGGTTGCCGGCTACACTTATATACGAGGCGAACATCTTAGTCATTAGGGGTAGCAACGCATCTGTGATGAAACTTAGGTATGATATAATTGGACTTGAGGATGATTATTGATGTCCATGGGCGGCAGTGACCGCTGACCATCAGGTGGACTGCATGCTCGTTTGCTACCCTTATAAGATAAAAAAGTTACTATTTTTTACAGCTTATAATAAGCAGTGGAATTTGGACCGTTTTCTTCATGTGTGGGCTATGTACAGGGGCGCCTACAGTTTTTATACCTCAAATAAGACGAGAAGCGAATTCCTCTGATGTTATAAGCAGGGAAATGGCTTCCTGGTTGTGTGAGTTTTTTTCTATTAAATTTATGTAAGACGTTTATCTAATATGTTAGTATTTTATATAGTTACAAATCCATAACTTTAATCCTAACATAATATGAATCTACGTAAGATCTAAAAACGACCAATCAAAATGTAATTGTTCTGCTAGAAATTATTTTCTGTTGTGTTATATATTTTTATTTGGACTAAGAAACTTTTTACTTTATTTTCAGCTTCCTCACAAGCATACAGTGGAGCATGCGGCGTGCCTATATTAGCTATAATGACATATTTTATTGGTCTTAAATATTCCAGTTTAATTATAGGCATTATTTCCTTGATTGGTTTCATTGTATTTAGCTGTAGCATTAATGTAACACAATTGTTATTTAGCGAAATTATGTTAGGGCCGATAGTATCCTCCTTAGTCACTTCGGCTATTATGATAGTTACCGAATACACTTCTCCCTGTTATAGAGGATCATTTTTAACGTTAAAATCTGCTTCTTTCTTCTGGGGCGTGTGGCTTACAAACACAATTGGAACTTTTGTACACTGGAAATATATTGGGTTTCTGGGCTGTGCGTGTGCCATGTATACAATTATTGTAGCTCTGTATATGCCTGAGTCGCCATATTGGTTGGCAAGCAAACAACGTTTCAAAGACTGCACATATGCACTCTATTGGATTAGAGGTTCCAATGATGAATCTAAAAGAGAACTCCTTGATCTTATTAAAGCTAAAAGAAGTACACAAATTGAAAGTAAAGGTATTCTATCAGAAATTGTAGGGTTTAAATATATAATATTGACTAAATCATTTTACAAGCCATTGTTATTAGCAATGTTGATTGTAGCTCTTAATAATCTATCGGGAAAATATGCATGTAGTGTGTTTGCAATAGATATCATCAAAAAAATTACAAATAGCGAATCGGCAGCTTATTCAGGTATGCTAATTTTAGATGGTTTTACAGTATTTAGTACATACGTTGGGAGCGGTTTGTCAAAAATTCTAAAACGTCGCTCTTTATTAATTGGGTCTAGTTCAATTGGTGTTTTATTTTTATTAACAATTTCTCTTTATACATATTTAACTTCAAAAGAATTTATTACAGAAAATGTTTATCTGTCGATTACATTACTCGTTGGATATTCAGTAGCCCTATCTGTTGGACCGGTAATATTATCAACGTCGCTTAGCGGCGAACTTATTCCAGTAACACATAGAATATCTTTTACTTTAGTTATGGGTATTTTCACAAACCTTATTTTTGCTACTGTCATAAAGGTAGCACCAATTTTATTTGCTTCTGTAGGTACTCATGGGAGTTTTTTATTTTATGGGTTTTCGATATTAATATGTCTCATTCCTATTTACTTATATCTTCCAGAAACAAAAGATAAAACATTACTCGAAATAGAAGAGAGTATAAAAGACACGAAAATAGTAAGTTTAGTAGACATGCATTAAAATTTTTGTTTACAGTAAAATGTTATGTTAAAATTAAAAACGTCAAGATGCTTAAATGGCTAACGTATCTTTTATATTTTGTGAAACGATGTTGAATGTAGTAAACGAATAAAGAAAATCTGAAAAATAAGTTAACGTAGTAAAAGTAACATAATAAAAATTGTATAAAATATAGATAGAAGATTTGAAAAGAAAGAAGTACATTTATTCATTCACATTCACATATCTGGAACAAACAGTATACTATTGGATACGTTGGCTGGACGTTATTCATTGCTTTTTACTCCATGCCAAGTTTTACGTAAACTGATATGAGAATAATTAAAATATTTACAGACTTACTAATAAAAAATATTATCTATTTAAATACAATGTATAACAAAAAGTAACTATTTAAAATATATAACAAATATCTCATATACATGATGAGCAATGAAAAAAAGAAATTCAAATGAAAACTGTCTTTTGTATCCTTGGCACAATATGAAGAAAATTTGACTGTGACTAGTCTAGTTATATGTAATTATTGCACTTTGTCCTGATTGCTCATGATACTAGGGGTGAATGAATAAAATGGAATTATATTGTGAAACTGTGTTTTATTTTGTGTTATATTAAAAATAGCTGACTCAGCATACGTTGTTCTGCCATAAAAATATAAAGATGCGGCGTATCGTATAATACAGTTTAGTATTATACGATACGCCAGATTATGCAAGTTGAGACTGGTAGAAAAATCGCTATACGACGTCAAGCATTACGCAATATACTAAATTTTTAACTTGTGTTGAACACTTTACAATATTGTAATTTGAGATATAGGGACTGCGGTTGGTTTTTGGTCATAAGTTTTAATTTCTATCGGCAGTTCCTATTACGTAGCAAATTAGACTTGAATTACTGCCAATTAATTTTCAACCATAAATAAATGGCGCAGTATATAATACTTCTTGTATTATTAAAAATAGTTTCGTACTCTTAGTTCTCAGTACTTCTTGTCATCAGGCATACACTTTGTAAAAATTTCAAGTACCTACCTATTATGATTTAAGAGATATACCTGTGCTCTGGGCAAGGATGGTCGTGCGGGCAGCCTAGACTTACATATAAGATGCTGTTCGGGTATGGAACTTTAAAATTACCATTAAATTTGTTCAGTATTATGTAATAACCTTCATATTCGAAAGGACGAGTTAAATATACTTTTATTTAAACAGGTTGCGAATTATATTTAACATTACCTACCGATTGTTCGTTCTAATCGATTTTTTTGTTGCAAACAATTAGCATTTTGGCAGTAACTGTGAAATAAAAAATTGTTATACCTGCTGAGTTTTAAAACATGATCATACTTTTAGAAGTAAAATTAATTTAATTATTTTATTATTTGTCAGAAAATAAAGTAAATGAAAAAGATTAAATATGATGGATGGACGTAAATGTGAAGAAAGTGTAGCTCCATTTTTAACAGAAGATTTGAAAAGTGATTCAAATGGCTCGTGGAAGCCTTTTTTACGACAGGTAATTTTTTTCTTTATATTTGTTTGTTATTCTAGTTAGGTTTAACTCAACGTTTAATAATTTATTATAAGAATTGGTTATTTTATAAGATTTTATTAATATCTAGAACAAAGCAAATCATTTGGAGTTAAAGATTTCTTAACCAACATGAATATAGCGAAATATTAGTATATATACATAGTAACGAAAACAGGATAATTAGATGATACCACAATTTACTTTATTCACTTACACAATTTATCGTATAAAATACAAATAAAATTGCCAAAGAAAATAATAATGTTTCATGTTTCTATATTTAGTCAATCAATGACAGGTCTGAAAAGTATCAGGGTATCTTCCCTGATGATCCTAGTCATAACAATGATGAGAACCAGTGACAGTAAGTACTGCGAATTTACTGTGTACAACACTACTGAACTAAAATGAAAATACAAGTCAATAATCTCTAGCCTTGCAATGGAGAATTCGTTTTTAGCAGTTTTAGCAAACTCACAATTCTCTATTTTACAGTTCATAATAAGCAGTGGAGTTTGGACAGTATTCTTTATGTGTGGACTAAGTACAGGAGCTCCTACAGTTTTTATACCTCAAATTAGACGAGAAGCAAATTCTTCTGATGTCATCAGCGGGAATATGGCTTCGTGGTTGTGTAAGTTATTACATCTTACTATGAGAATTTTGGCTTTAATTTAGAACCATCTTTTGCGTTATGAATGTGATATCATGTTTACTATCCTAGAATGGGAATGCCAGCTACTTAATTTTATATTTAGGTATATTGAAAATTTCAGATTTACTGCTATTCCTACAAGAATGTAATGCACTAAGGATTTTATTTTCATTTCAGCTTCCATACAAGCATATAGTGGAGCAAGCTGCGTGCCTGTTTTAGTGATATTGATGGATTTTACCGGTCTTAAATACTCGGTATTGATTGTAGGCATTATATCCTTAATCGGTTTTATTGTATTTAGTTGTAGTATTTCTGTAACTCAGTTGTTATTAAGCGAAATTATCTTAGGGCCGATAGTATCCTCATTAGTTACTTCATCTATTATGATAGTCACTGAATATTCTTCTCCATGTTATAGAGGATTATTTCTAACTTTAAAATCTGCATCTTACTTTTGGGGACTCTGGGTTGCGAACACAATTGGAACTTTTATACATTGGAAATATATCGAATATCTAGGTTGTGCATGTGCTACGTATATATTTTTTGTAGCTCTGTATATGCCTGAATCGCCATATTGGTTAGCAAGTAAACAACGTTTTAAAGACTGCTCATATTCACTTTTTTGGATTAGAGGGTCCAATGATGAATCTAAAAGGGAACTTCTTAATCTTATTCAATCTAAAAGAACTGTACAAAGGGAAAATATATTGTCCGAAATTTTGGCGCTTAAACACATAATATTATCCAAAACATTTTACAAGCCTTTGTTATTAGTAATGATGATTATAGCTTTTAACAATTTATCGGGAAAATTTGCATTTAGTGTGTTTGCAATAGATATAATCAAGAAAATTACAAGTAGTGAGTCAGCTGCGTATTCTGGTATGCTCATTCTAGACGGTTTTACCGTGTTTAGTACATATTTTGGAAGTTTTTTGTCAAAAATTCTAAAACGTCGTCCCTTATTTATTGGAGCAAGTTTTGCGGGTGGTTTATTTTTGTTTACAATTTCACTTTATTTATATATAATTTCAGTAGGAGTTATTGTAGAAAATACGTATATATCAATTACCTTACTAATAGGATATTCTGTAGTTTTGTCTATAGGACCATTAATATTATCAACATCGATCACTGGCGAACTTATTCCGGTGACACATAGAATTGCTTTTACTTTAGTAATGGGTATTTACACAAATCTTATCTTTGCTACAGTCATAAAAGTAGCTCCAGCGTTATTTGCTACGTTAGGTACTCATGGCAGTTTTTTCTTTTATGGGATTTCAATAACAATATGTCTTATTCCTATTTACTTATACCTACCAGAAACTAAAGACAAAACATTAATGGAAATAGAAGAGAATATGAAGAACTTAAAACGATAAAATTATAGGAACTGGTATTTTAAGCAATATAGATTATTTTTGTTTCATTGATTTAAAAGTTTTTAGATCACTTAGGTTATTTCAAATAATTGTACTAAATTGTACAGAGGTAAATAGAAAATCGATTTAGACATAGAGTAGAGTAATAAAAAATTTTTTTTAGGGGACTTGAACTAATTGAAAATTATTATAATTGTTACTTAATATTCTTCTCTTATGTCAATATTTCTACTTCACCGTTGTAGCGGTTTAAACTAAATACTCGTATTTTGATTATGCTCATGCCAATTCGAGTCATTGATGCATGCGACAGGCCTTGTACCTCACAATGCACTAGTTTACTGTCTTTTTATATGTCTTTTCTTTTGGTCTAGCTCAATTGCCTGTCTATATCGTTTTGTTTAACTTCATAGCCGATTATTCATATTCCCGTCGATAATAAAATCTGTATATTTATACGTGAAGCAAAAACTTTGTACCTCTTTTAAGAGACATCACGCGGCCGGAGAATTACGAAATTTGACAGGATTAAAGTTACTTATGGAGAAGTGCAGAAAGCTAATTTTTATTGCATTAGAAATAAAAAAATACCTGCCTACCCCGTTAGGTATTTGACGTGAAGATGTTTATTGGTTTTTTTAAATTATGCTTTTCGTGCTATGTAGTTCAAATTAAACTATAACATTAATGTGACTAAATGCAAAATAATAATTATATATTGAATAAAAACAAATTATACAATCTAAACTAGCTTCACATAATCAACACTTCTTGTACTAAACAATCGTAAACAATAAATAAAATAACTTGTTTTGAATTTCGTAATGTAAATGAGCGTAAGGTCCCGTTCAATTAAATATTTTACTGATTATAATTTTAACTGTGTAAATATATGACTTCTACTGTTTTTTTTATTTTACTATATGCTCACCCCACACAATATTCCTCTTATTTTTTATCGACTGAAGGAAGCAAACGAGTACGCAATCCACGTGATGCATCGTGGTCACAGCCGCCTTTGGGCATGACTAATTATTTTACCAAGAACGATTATTCGTACTTGAAGTTGACCACAGACACATTGCTACCCGTGAGGACTAAAATGTTTACCTGGCGTGATATCAATCTCCAAATCGAAACTCAAGATTTGATTTCACACATGAAACGACCTGGCAAAATATTAAGGCAACATTCCTTGACGCATCCGATACCAACTCCATATAAGAAAGGACGAACCACATTTAACATCAATAGATGTGTACATAAAATAAATTGGTCACCTTTAGATGTTTTTCTTGTCAAAGTATAAAAAAGAAGGTACAACTAAAAAAGGATCATGTAAAGTATTAGTCCGGTACCAGTCTCCGACGAAGTAGTAGTACCAGTCTCCGACGAAGTAGTAGTCCAACTACTTCGTCGGAGACTGGTAAGAAAACATTGCTTCTGCTCTTAACCACCAAAAAATTTGTAATTTGGTATGTTATGGATTTTGCTTTCATAAATTACTTAATTCCATCTACGGAATCCGACAAAGATAATTTCGTTAATATTGTGACGTCAGTCACTATTGATACAGGTTTAATGTTTAAACACACCTTCTATTGTAACACGTGAAGGCTGAAGCAGTGAAGCATTACAGATATTTCTAATTGCGCGTTAAAATCATGATCTCACTACTACTATACTAAACTATAATATAATTAATTTAATACAATTAAAATAGAAACAGAAAATCTCTAAATGGAAAAGTGTTACTATACTAATGTTGCTACAAATGCTGATCAATCTGAAAAGAGAAGCGGTGAAGATGAAATATCTCGGAAGTCTCTTATACGACAGGTAATCATGATTTATACGATAGACGATATTGTTCGATTGTTCGAAACAAGTGTGTATTAAAAAAGCGTGATATACCCTATCATAATAAAAAAAATATCATTACATTACATAGTTACTAAAATTTAATATTTTAAAAAGTTTAAAACTAACTTTCATCTAAAGACCGTATCTCATTACTTCTTTGGAGCAGATATTTACACTGCATTATTTAATAGCAAGGATTTTAGGTAGAATAATAGTATATTCGACTTAAATCTAAAGGACAACCGTACATTTTAAGGTCAAACTCCGTAAACATTTTTATCCTGTTTAAATTGCGTGATTGTTGTTACAATGCGTGATTGTTGTTACAATTATAATAAATCTATATGTATAAAATATTTCAGGTGTTCATTTGCTCCGGGATCTGGGCAAGTTACTTCACATTCGGCCTCAGTTATGGGTCACCCACGGTACTTATCGCACAAATAAGACGAGAAGCAAATTCCACAGATGCCATAAGCCTTGAAACGGCATCTTGGTTATGTAAGTACATTTATGTAAAACAATTTTCATTTAACTGTAGTAAAAAAACTATATGTTTTTATCACTCTTCAAAGTTCCATTTAGATATTCCAACATAGTCTAGCATAAATTCAGTTTCCCATGAATTAGTAATCAAATACCAATAATTCATATTTAGAGTCTACTTATGTTGTTTTTCATTTTTTATACAGACGGAAATTTACCATGTAATACAAAAAATGTAAAAAAATATAATATTTATTTTTATAGTGTTGTATAACACGATTTGCTGATATACTATTAATATTACACTTACTATTTACAGCTTCTACCTACAACTATAGTGGACTAGTAAGTTCAGTTATTTTGGCAGTACTCGCTAGACTAGATTGGGCGGAAACAATCTTTCTTATTTGTCGCCCTTACTTCTTTAATCGGGTTCGTCATTTTCTACTTCAGCACAACAACAACCCATATTCTTATAAGTGAAGTCATACACGGGCCCCTGACAGCAAGCCCAGTAATAATATCTATTATGATTCTAACGGAGTATACGTCTCCTAGATATCGAGGCGTATTTCTGACACTCAAATCGGCTTCTTTCCTGTGGGGGATTTGGGTATCGAACACAATCGGAACCTTCTTCCATTGGAAAAATATTGGAATATT
>DWNR01002873.1:0-12442 GCA_018250455.1 Polygonus leo
ACATCTTGCACGTACGAGGTAAAAATGAACGTGCAAACCGAACTGTTGAAGACCGCCACGAGTCCAGTTGATGTGGGACCTGTTTGGAACAGAATGATAATTCATAACATATAAGAATATAAGAATATTAACAGTTATTTGTCATAAGTCACAAATAATAAAAGCTCAAAGCCTTTGTGTTTTTAATTTTTCGTTCAATTAGCAGCCCTATTTTTTCAGTGCAAGTTTTCCAAAAATGGTATTGATAAATTAACACATTTTTCAGACATTCTGTGTTGTTCGTTGTACATTCGTATTTTCACTAAAGGATTTTTTGTCAATTGAAATCACAATTACAAAATTGGTAAATATTTCAGGTAGAAAGCAAAAATGAGTTGAGGCGTACTCGCATATACGAAGCAATATTTCATAGTATTTTAAGCTTTTTCAAATTAGTTTAATAAATAACTATGTACAAAAGTACTGTGTACAACAGTTTTATTAGTTTCTTGTCTGATGTGTCCCTTTATTTTTTAGTTTTTTCTATTTTTTTCTAATTTTCTATATTTGTCGTTGTACAAGCATATTCCTTTCAATAGTTACAGCCTCGATAGATGGATTGATAAACAAACACGTCGCGGAGACTTAGGAATAGGGCACCTTTTGGGTGAACCTTACAAATAGTATTAAAAGTTATCACCTTAAACATTGGATTAAGAAGAAATTCATTTTTCATATTATAATACGGGTATAGCTATAAGTATCTATTACAATCTTAGTAATTTTCTTTCGTTTCTTCAATAATTTGAATAATCATCTGCATCAGTTGCCAGGTAGTAGAACTTATGTATTTCGACCGGGGAATTGTCACCGCCACCTTCGTAATCCACCTTGAAGCAATTCTTGGGTTTCGGTTTGTAGAGGCGTGGTTGCCAGTAATACATTCACATCTTGGTCCTCAGGGGTAGCAACGCATCGTTGGTAGCATCAGGTACGATTCAATCGTTTTCGGGGACGATTACTAATATTCATGTTCAGCCGCGACTATAAGGTGGTCTACACGCTTGTTTGCTACCTTTATACGTTAAAAAATCCACATCAAATCAAACGCTACTCAATCTTTGAGCAGCACAAAAATTTACTAAGGAAATCTATAAATTTTGCCACAATGCATTGAACTATGCAAACGAGGCGGGAAGTTAAACGTACAACTCCTAAATAACGTGCAATGAGCGAACTCAAATACAATAACCTAAATCTATTAAGTGTATATTTCTTGCCTTATCCAGTTAATGACTCGGTTCGGTACGTACGAACTGAAAGCATAAATAATATAAGCAATCCGAGGGAACCTCCGTGCAATCCTAAATCGTAAATCAGAACTATTGTTCGCCAATAAATGCGGGAATAGAACACTGGGGATGTTTGATTAAGGTTTATCTCGTTAATTTACGGTTATTGTGGAGTATATTGGATCTGAAGGTGCGTATGTTTACATGCGATGGCATACGACGCAGCAGTAAAATGGTTTTACGCCACATTATTTACTGCTTACGAAACAGTAAACAGGTATCAACACAAAAAGAACATGTCGAATAAACGTCTTTATTTTTATTTTCTCCTGTACCTAACATTGTTGTGAAGTCAACGTATCTGATGATGTTTTGTTTTAGAGTGGAACATAGTTAAGGTCGCTATCCAACTGGCGAATTTCGAGCGAATTACTGCGAAAGGTCGCGTATTTTTTATATGGTGTAAGCGGGATACACTAAAGTATACCAAAATAACCTAAACCGAACTGTCCGCATTACGCGACCTTCTTTATTACGGACGTTACTCAATCTTCATTCAACAAAGCACGCCGAAATTTCCGTCAAATAACATGAATTAGTATTAATAACTGTAAGTAACTGTAAGTAATTAATAACGTAATGTGCCGCTAGCTTTTAAAAATACATAGAATGCATGATCTCATAAATAGGCACTCAATGGACGATTCAGGCCTACCCCCGTACGCGAAGTAATTTCGACTGATATGTCATCCTCAGTGATGATCCTGGGCTGAACGTTCTACGACGTACTTTCATTATATTGTCATCCTCAGTGTTGATCCTGGGCTGAACATTCAACGCCGTACTTTCATCATATCATCATACAGCAGATGTTTCATCGCACTTATGACAGACGTAAATTGTTGCGAACCAAATTTAATCTAACTTTATTTTTACATTTTAATGTTGTTGTAGCAGGGATATAATCAAAATATTAAATCTCAATTCTGTTTAACCTTTACAGGTTAAACTTTGATTAACCTTTCAAATTTTAAGAGGAAACTTGTATAGTATGTAATTGACTTAGTTTTCAAAAGTTACCATGTCCTCGTTTATAACTAAGTGCCTCCAGAACACGATTAGATTGAATATTAAGAATTTCACATTGTGACATAAATAACGAATGTAACATAAATGTTATATTATATAGTCCTATTTAATATAGTATATTTTCTGCATGCGTATATCTTATATATATAATTCTCGTGTCATAATGTTAGTTATCATATTCCTCCGAAACGGCTCAAACGATTCTTATAAAATTTTGTGCGCATATCGGGTGGGTCTTAAAATCGGCTACTATCTATTTTTCATACCCCTCAGTGATAAGGGTTGTCCACCCCTAACATTTATTTTTATTTCTTTATAATGTGGCATTAAAATACATACAACTCTAAATTTTTACTCTTCTACGATCAACCCCTATTTTTATATGACAGAACAACGTTTGCCGGGTCAACTAGTAATATATATATTTAGGTTTAATTTACATCCCTAACATCCCTTTTTTATTTTATTGTTGTTTGTATCATTCTTTGGTTGTCTAGAAGAGATCGCTATGTTAGAGATCAGATCGCCGTTTGTACCTTGAAATTTCTTTTTTTAAGTTATGTATTATTGTTAGTTTACAATAAAGAAATTTTTTATTAGTATCTGTAAAGTGAAGTTTTATCAAACCTTAACTTAATATCCACGACTTTAACTAAGAACGTCACTAAAAACTTCACTTCTATCGCTACACTTGAGTAGTTATGCCTGATAACCCAACTTTATCTGTACGACCGCTATTTGTAAGTAACTCCATAAATACATGAGTCTTGCTTGAACTTTAGTGCAGTTATATTAGTACAGTTGAACACCTCCGAAAAGGAAATTTGCTTAACCGCATCCTCCATACTAGAACTCGGTGTGACATATATAATGGTGTAATAGTTGTAATTAAGTACTAGATCTTTCCTGCAGCTTCGCTTACTAAATTGAAAATTATACAATGAGTTTGCACCACCCCTTATACCACCACCCCCCCCTTTATACCACCACCCCTTTACTATACTTTAGGAATAGAAAGTAAAAATAAAAAATAGCCCACTTGAATACATACCTTTTAAGGGACATGTAAAGTTTCCTGAACTTTTTTTCATTGGTTTCTGAATTTTGCCCGTTTAACCGCTCGAAAATTTACTTGTTTTATTTTATTATATGTAAGGATAAGGATAAAGAATTTACGCTGCGGTAACCCTCTAATCTGCGCTTACTAAATACAAGTTGAGTTATGTTGCACACAGTAAAAGCAAAGTTTGGCCTGATGAAAACGAATGATTAATTATAAATGTGTTATTACAACTTTAAGGAAGAACACTAAAGCCAATAATTTTGTTTGGAATTATGTAATGTTTAAGTAATCAAAAATTAAATTAGTTTGACTTCGGTTTGAATTTAATTTAACTTTGGAGTCTTTCTTGGAACTTACCATTAAAGACTTATTAATATACAACCATTTTATTAAACACTAGCTTTTGCCAGCGACTTCGTCCGCATAGAAGTCAAAAACCCCTTGAGGGTAGAATTTCGAAAAATTCTTTCTTAGTGCTCACTTACATATTGAAAGGAATCTCTGTACCAAATTTCAAGTTTCTAGGTACAGTAGTTTCGGCTGTGCGTTGATATGTCAGTCAGTTAATCAGTTTTGCCTTTTATATATATAGATTACATTTAATATAGTTACAATTATATATTCTATAGAATATGGCAAGTTCCATATAACTTGGGCTTAAAACGATATTATGTACCTAATGGTAATCAGCTAACTTCAGCATTTATGTTAGCTGAAGTTGAGGAAATCTGTTAGTTTAACCGCAAATTCACCTGAAGTTCTACATATTCGCCGATGTTATTAGTTCCAACTACATATTGTTTCAGTTAGTGTTTCATAATTGTCTATGTCTACTATACTGCGGTTTTATTTCGATGATATATCCTATTTTATACTTGTTCCAATTTTTTTAAACTTGGAGTATAAGAGTAGCAACTGAGGCTGCAATCCATCTGATGATAAGTGGGACCTGACGCCAATAGACATTTGTAACCAACTCAAGTATGATTGAATCGTACTTAAGACTGACGGCAGATGCTATTCCTGAAGACTACGAGGTTCGTTTCATATGAGTATATTCTTAATACTACATATAACGGCATCAACAAAAATCACAATTGGTTTTCAAAGGTTTGTAGGCGTGGCGGTGGCATCTCCCCGGTCGATCTACGATTACTACCACCTGGCATCAGTTGCCCTCTATAATCTCTGTAAAGTTACATATCTGGTTATCTTATATATGTTACATTTTAAATAAGTTACCCTTACTTACTTTAACGCCACGTTACATTTTACGAAATTCCTCTGCCCATTAATCCATTGAAGTAATTTATGATGGATCCCTTATTATGCATGAAGAATTAGCAGCCCAGATGGTCAAAGTCGGACATCTTAATGAAGTTAAATTCATCCATCACTTCATACCAGTGATAGGATAATGGTTAATAATGTAACTTCTCTCGCAGGAGGTTCGGGTTTAAATCCTTTCATTTATATAATGTTAATTGTATACGTGCATATAAAAACGTAATTATCAATCGCGTTTGGCAAAGGAAAACTTCGTGAGGTCACCTACACATCTTTTTTATATCTAAACCTAGCGATATGATAGACGGGCTACCTGATGGTCAGTAGTCTGATTGTCAAATTACGTAAAGGATGTGTGAAGCTTACCGACTTGCACTTAGCCAGCGCGGTGGACTATGGCTTAAGTTCTTCTCATTATGTGAGAACATCCTGTTCGGTAGCGCGACTATAAAGAATTGTGATGATCACTACATAAAATCTATCACTAGAGATACCTCAATTACTTTCCTTGAAATGGTTTTCATCATAATACGCGAAAGTGTACAAATAAAGAACGTTGTATTGTATTTTAATGAACAACGTTTTCAAGTACTTGACATTCCAACGGCGCCCACAGTTTAATAAGAGATCGGAATGAAATACCAGTTGTACAACCAGTTTTTCTAGTTTTAATATCAAGTTAATGTTAAGTTTCTTCTTACTCTGGCTTTCTTACGAGTCTTTAATATTTAATCAAGGTTCATGCTGATACTATCGACTTAATTACAGCCAGTTATTATTACTTTAGAAATTATGTTAATTGGGTTTATGTAAACTTAGCGTCCCGTTTTTCTCAATAATCTCGATTTCGTGTAAATCTGAAAATGTAGTAGAATACGGGTTAATTATCCGGGGATATACTATTGCCACCATCGCAATTCTCCATGAAGGAATTACTAGTATTTCGGTTTTACTCGTGAAGCGAACATTTTAATTCTCAGGCATAGCAACGCATCTATGGCCACCTCAGGCACGTCTCAGTCATACTCATATTCTGATGTGATGTCTACTCAATATGGACACTAAAATAAGTAGATAAGACCACGCTAGACAACTCCCTGCTAACCATTAAGTAGAATTGGCAAAAAGCGACAGAACAGGAATGCAAACACTTAAAACTTTGCGTAGCTCTGAGTTTCGCCTCTCCAGTGCTGCTAATAGGGTGAAACACGAAAAGACGAGTTACTGATTGAATAGCGCCTCTGTCTAGTAATTATGAACTGCTCAACTTCAAAAATATTAATGATAAATTAATTAAAATACCTACCTGACTACCCACGTGGTGCAGAAGATGCTTGGGTTGCTTCTATGGGATTTTGATTCGGTGATTTAGAAAGTCTAAATGATTAATCTAAATATCTCTTCCATTCCTCTTTGTATTCATGTAAACGTGAGTAACAAGTAAAGAAAGAGGTATTTATCAATTTTTAATTTCGTCAAAATTAATCCCTTATTCTTTTTTTAATTATAAAGTAAAGCAAACCAGCAGAAACGAATCGAACTGTTGATTTAATTAACTTTTTTATGGTTTAAAGATAGCAAACGAGCATGCAATCCACCTGATGGTAAGTGGTCACTGCCTATGGACATTAGTAATCATCCCTGCGTACGATTACTGTGTACCTAAGGTTGACCACAAATGCGTTGCCACCCGTGTTTAACTATAACAGGCAACCACGCCTCTCCAAACCGAAAAACAATAAATTGCTTCACGGAGGATAATGAGGGTGGCGGTGGTACTTACCCGGTCGAACGACGTAAGTTCTATCACCTGACTAAGTTTAAACATCAAGCCATCCACTTTTTTGTGCACATTTTTGCTTTTATTAACCGTTATATCATTATAATATCAAGTCTATTTAAGCCTATACAATTTCCCTGGCTTTACTGCGGCGATATTACCATAATATGAAGATATATGCCCAGTTCAGTCGCGTTGCTGTTGTTATTTCAATAATAAGGCAGATACAATGCTTTATTTGAATATTCTATCAAAACAGCAGTGTCAAACATGTGCATGATACGCTTATATGGCACGAAATCTGGAAATCACGCAAAATTCTGCTGCTGGTAACTCACGGTACTATTTAAGGGTTAAAAAAACATTCGAAATAATTAGGCTTCAAATATATACTCTAGTGGCGATTGCCTTACATAATATGATTATCGGGTTTTGTGTGTAATAAAGTAATGTAATTGTAAAGTAATGTAAATATAGTAATTAGGTTGAATCGTTAATAAAAAGGTTTACTTACTTGTTAGTCGTATTTCATCAATTTCATGCCATAAAGTACCATAGCACTTGGCACTCAATACAGGGAGCCTACCCCGTTAGGTATTTGGCGTGAAGATGTGTATGTATGTATGTATTGTGTAATGGTAGTAAACGAGCATGCAGTTCATCTGGTGGTAAGTGGTCACTGAAGATTAATAGTCATCCCCAAAGTACGATTCACCCAAGGTTGACCACAAATGCGTTCTTGATGACTAAGATGTTCGCCTCGTTTGTAAGTATAGCCGGAAACCACGCCTCTCCAAACCGAAACACAATAAATTGCTTCACGGAGGATAATGAGGGTGGCGGTGGTAATTTAGTTTAAGCGTATCCGTACCTACATAGACAGCGCTGTGAGCAAACATTGAGTTTCAGTGATAGTAATGGCCGATGTCTATTCGGCCGAATTCTCAGCTAAAATGCATCCGTGAATGAAATATCAATATGCTGAAGTAGCGAATAATGTTCGTAATGAAGTTTTTATACAGTTACGGACTAATACAAATACCACCAAAACTATGTTAGGGAAATTTATATATATAATAAAAGGCAAACTGATTAACTGACTGACATATCAACGCACAGCCTAAACTACTGTACCTAGATTGAAATTTGGTACAAGGGTTCCTTTCATGACGTAAGTGAGCACTAAGAAAGGATTTTTCGAAATTCTACTCTCAAGGGGGTGAAAAACGGGGGTGAAGTTTGTCTCTTATATGAGCCAAACGAAATTCCGCATGTCAGCTAGTCAGTTATAAATGTTTAGATATCAAAAAGTCGTTTTTTGACGAATTTATGTTACTGTGATGAATTGGATTGATTATCTCTACTAGAATAGCGTTTGCGTAACCATAGGGGGCGCTGGACGCAAACAAAGCATCGAGTTTAACTTTCCACAATCGCCGTTGTCTGTTCGCCGTTTCAGCCAGTCCGAAATTCTGCGCCAAAATGGATTGAGTATGAAAGATGAATATGCAACGTCGACGCTACCGAAACGCGTGCGGCCCTCCGGAGTGATTTATTGCGTTTAGAATTTTTCTCTTGTTTTCGTTCTCTTACATTGTTTACAGCTTTGCTTTGCAAACGGGTCACTTCCACTTAATTGAAGTGTAAACTTCGTCAATAAGTTGTAACGCCTGAAATTGACGTTATATTTATGCTGGTTTCAAAATTAGGTCGCACTTTTTGCGTTGTGATGTCTCTTTATTCAACGAGTTTAACATTCACTATTTTGAAATTGCGTATTTTTTGGATCGTTAAAGGCCAAAGTTTGAAAAAAGCAGCTATAACCAATTTTCAATTTACACAGCGTGTATTTATTCGCTTATACGAATTTATATCAAACTCTGTAGCTGTATATTCTCTGTACAGATCTACCGGATTCAAAGCCGCAAGTACATGCGCAGAAGAGCTGGTACTCTGCTGGGGACATGTTGCGTGCGAACTGTACTTCACCGCCAGCTGACCCGCCGGCTAACCTCACGTGGCTTGTCAATGGATATGAGGTATTTGTATACATTATCGTATAGAGGTAGCAAACGAGCATGCAGTCTACCAGAAGGTAAGTGGTTTTCGCCGCCCATGAACATTTAATAATCCCCAAGTACGATTCAATCGTACCTGAAGTTAACACAGATGCATTGCTACGCCTGAGGACTAATTTGTTTTCCTCTTTTGTTAGTATAGTCAACATGCTCGCTACCCCATATCGAAACACAAGAATTACTATCGGAGGATTTATTTGAGGGTGGCGGTGATGGTTACCATTAGGGGTCAAAGTACACGAGTTCTATCTTTAAATTCAATTTTATTATTGTATCATCATCATTAAATTAGCATCACCATCATCACACACTTATTATTGGGTGGTAAGCTGGAATGTTTACATTATACTTCAGAAGTAATATTTCTTAAAAAAAAATTGTAATATCTGTAATTAACTTAAGATTATAATACAGAACTTACTCACTTGTCTTATATTAAACATAGTCTGTTATATTTGAATGAGAATTATGAAGTAATGAAGTCTATTAACGGAAAATTTCAACGTTATTCTAATTGTAATTTACTGATATTCTACATGTTCGCTAGGTTTATTAAGCTAAACTTGTTCTCTATGTTAGATTACTTATCTACGAGTTGATCGCTATGGTTTATTTGGTTGAAATGATGGGTCTAAAAAAACTTATTAAGATGTATAAAGGATAATTAATGTTCTTTCAAATCGGAAACATTGTCATAATTGATATTAAATTATGATTATTGTAATTGATTTCATTGCAGAATAGTTCGATTTAGGATATTAGATGTTTAGTGTGCTTAATAAAATTCTTACTTGTGAAGTAATGCTTAATTGAAAGAAATTTGTTTAAAAATGTATTCTGTTATTGATTCTACATCGTAATAGTACTTTATTTCACCAAAACAAAGTGCCACAAAAGGCAAGAGTTTACATTATAAATAATTCATCTACACTTTTGTTAGAATGTAGACGCTTTAGATAACTAATAAAGATAGAGCTACATAGGAAGAGTGCTTACTCTTCTTCTTTAAGAATTATACGTCCCATATAAGTAATAATACTATAAATAAACAACATTTTTCTATACAGGTGAAAGGCCTCGACATCCCATTGACGGATACGTACCCCCTAAGAAAACCTGTGATAAGCGACGCTTCGCTCGAAGACGCGAATAGAATAATATTTAGTCCTTGGGATGCAATCTCTAGCTTCGAGGAGGCGGTGACAGATAATGTAATAGACATTCCAGGGAACATCGACGTGTTGGAGGTACCGGATGTTCTGGATAGAAAAAGCAAGTACGATGATAACACGACGTTCGTGCCGAGAATCGAGCAGCCAACGAGTAAATTGAACATTAGTGTGGAGGAAGAGAAATCCAATAAATCATCCTCGTTCAGCCAGCTCGTAATACGAGTTCAGTCGTCACATTTCCGTAAGGTTGGTGGTCTATTAAGTGTCTGAATGTCGCTTAATTAGATATGTTTATGATGAACATAGTAAAGGATTTTCAGCTACTATCAGTTATTATTTAGTATCCACGTACAAGGAGATACATTTCTTCTGTTTCAAAATTAAGACGTACTTTGTGCGTTGTTATGTCCCTTTATTTGGCGAGTTTCACATTTTACAAAGTTCAAAATATTACGTTAGCAAAAAAACAGCGTTCTAGTCGACAGTCAAAAGTTTAGAAACATTTTCCTATTTTTTGTATCGTTGAAAGGACAAAGTTTGAAAAAGGCAGCTACAACAAATTTTCAATTTACTCAGCGTGTATTTATTCGATTAAACGATTTTTATTAACAATAATTTAGTAACCACGAACGAGTAGAAACATTACTTCTTTGGTTGTAGTCATATTTGTTAGTAAATCTAAAAAGATGTTAAAGGCTGCCTGCCCCTGCTGCGGAACGAAAGTGGTACCCCCATTTTCGTTCCGCAGCAGGGGTTATTTCGCAATTTGCATTTTGGTTGTGGTATGCTTGCACTTTATTAATAGACAACCATCTTAGGCCTGGGGATGGCAACATGTCAGTTGTCCATCTCAGAAGTTTTATCCTATCTAAAGGACTTAGGACTTTAATCCTATCTGAAGTTGATTATAAGTATCCATTAGCACTAGTTATTACTTCACATCAGGTCTTCAGCATCCCATCAATATATCAATTAATAACACTAACGTACAATCTGATTACCACATTTTACTTTCTCAAACCTACATCCCTAGATAAAGATAAATAGTCCCTAAAGTTCATAGGTGGTTATGCATAGCAATCAATGCACCCAATGAAAAGAATTGAAAAAAATTAAACTACTTTTACAGCTCTTTCATAATGTATATCTAGAACGCCAATTTCATTATACGGGACACATATTTAATATGAATTTTACTAATCTCTTTAGCTCTATTCATAATGTATATTATCTTATAAGCCGCAGCGAGACCTCGATTGAATCTGGAACTTTATACACATATGTAGTAAGTTAAGCCGCTTAAGTTGTGAAAACTATAATAGAGACAACCACGAAATCATTAAAGTTATAACAATAGACCTGTTTTAGGCACCAAATTTATAGTTGTTGAGATTTGCTTTATAAAGCTACGGCATAATAACACTTCACAACTAGTTAGACCTTAGAACATAGGTATTTCCACAAACTGCGAAACTATTATAACCTCCAATTATGTGAAGATCGGCGAAGCCTTGTCCCGCCATTGTCCGTTCGATATAAGGTTTGAGTTTCCGAATTCAATAGGATTTGTTAAGCCAACGAACGTCCCTGTTATTAGTGTATTAGAGAATCGGGGTTAGAAATTAATTTTCTACTATTTCTCTACTGAGATTTTAAAGGCCGTCCCTAATTAGAAACACGGTGGGAATTAGGGCGGTGTCTGTCACACGCTTCTAATTTCCGAAACGCTTGACCTAGAAAGCGTTTATTATGTGACCTTTAGTAGGTTTGAGTGCTAATTTAGCGGTACTAAGATGCCGTGTACCTATATTTAAAATGTTTAAGTCGCATGTACATATGTACGCCTTCCATACTACTTACAGGTTGTATTGGTATTTATTTTGTCACTATGACTTTTTAGGTACGAACATTGTATTGTCCAAAGTTTCGAGTATCTCTTTCATTGTATTATTTACAGATTTCCGTTTCGATGGGCCTCAGAATCGATCGTCATTGTAATTTCTGATAACTACATAACATTATGATGTCCGACAATTACAATGAACTCGCGTACCATTCGAAATATTGTGAAATTGCATTGTCCTTTGCTTTTAATGAATTAATTATGGTTTTTATAAATTTCACTATTTTTCTGCCATTTAATAGCAGTTTCTGTTTTTTTTTTATTGTGTAAAGGTACCAAACGAGCATGCAGTCCACCAGAGAGCAGAGGTAAGTGGCCACTGCCGCCCATGGACATCAGTAATCATCCTCAAGTACAATTGAGCCATAACTAAGTTTGATCACAGATGCGTTGCTACCCCTGAGAACTAAGTTGTTCGCCTCGCGTTTAAGTATATAAGGAAACACAATAAATTGCTTCACGGAGGATTATGAGGGTGGCGGTGGTATCTCCCCGGGCGAACTACATGAGTTCTACCACTTGGCTGGTTTAAAGTTAGTAATAAAGGCAGATTCATTCTTTAAGGCATTCCAATATACAAATTTTTCAGTAATTCCCTTTTCTCTAGGAAAAAAATCCCTTCTCTCTGATCTTCAGTAATTAATAGGGAAAGGTGGTTAGTAAATCGGATCTTTACTAATACTTTAAATAAAGGAGACATTTACAGATGTAAATTGATCATGTAAGGTAGGCTACATACTCTTTTACTATTATAAACAAATAAATTCAGCACCCATGCCACTGTTCAGCAGTATCAATA